>JAHWFP010008921.1:28187-68984 GCA_023313725.1 Lithobius niger
TTTATTTACACGTTTAAAGTTATTAACCCCCGTGAATCTGAAGCGGTCAAGCTAAAGGTGGTTGAAGTTTTTCATAATAAAATCTTCGTAACATGGCCTGTGCCACAAGTCAAAAATAAAAACGCAAGCAACAAGATTGAATGTTTCAAAGTATATAAATAATATGGCAGTGCAATTGTATAACCATACGTGCCCCCTAACACACACTAAACTGTGGCTTTATGCCGGAAAAAAAATACCAAGTTTTTACATTTTTGCAAACGAAACTGCGTTGTCGGCAGTGACTTCCGGGTGTGAAACGTGGTGGAAAATGTTCATATTTATTTTCAGAGATCGTTTTCGCAAATTATGTTCCTGTGGAAACTTGCGGAGTACATCCGGCTGTATTGTGTCGAAAACTGGGTTCGCAAATATCAATTTTTGGTTGGGGGGGGGGAGCAGTTTGCCCCCTTGGTGGTGATCGCTGTTTTTAGCGTGAGAAAAAAAAGAGCTTCGTAGCTCTCAACGTTACATGCCCCCACTGGGGGAAAGTTGCATGGGTTGCCTGTTGCCTCCCATCAACATGCCTGAAAACAAAGATTAGTGTACGCAAGATACGCCTAAAAACCTGCCATGCTTGTTTGAACATAAAATCATTCAACGAAAGGGTTTATAGGTATTCCTCATAACTTACATATAAAAATATAACACTGGGAGGTTTTATAGATAATACCCAACAACTTTCTTTTAAGACAAGATTAACCTTTTGCCCCCAGAGATGAGACAGACATTTTTTTTTAAAGTAAATGTTTCATGAAAACTTCAAGAAGGGAAAATCGGGTCCAAGATCCCTTGTAGATATTCCGAATGAATATTTGAACGCGAGTCATTTAATTCCTATGGCCTATTTCTCACACAGAGAAAGGTTGTAGGCTATAAGAAGAAAAATCATTGGCTCTTAAAATTTTGGCGTAAAGTTCCGGAACGGTAAAAGCTGAGTTTCTTTGAGTAGGGTCGCCCTCACAACAAACCCCTTAATAAAATTTTAAATAAAAAAAAAAACGCCTTTTTTATTTTAAAAAGGAAACGGTGCATTTCAGAAAATGATTTTTTTTTTAACTGAAACAAAGATGTTATGTTACGTAAGGTACCTCCGTTAAGATGCCATTTGCGTAGTTTGTATTTTACAGAATACTCGTAATCTTGCAAAGTCAAACTCCACCTCAGAAGTCTGGGATTTTTACCGGACATCTGTTTGAGCCAGTGCAATGGATTGTGGTGCGATTCAATTATGAACGTAGTGCCATAAATGTATGGACGCAGTTTGGCAACAGCCCAAATTAAACATGCACATTCTTTCTCTGTGGTGCCATAATTTTGCTCCCTGGCAGTGAGTTTCCGGGAGACATACACACATGGGTGCTCGTCACCGTCAGACACTTGGGAGAGGACCACGCCTATACCCCTGTTGGAACAGTCGCACTGCAGGATGAAGATTTGAGAGAAATCAGGTGCCCTGAGTACAGGGTAAGATACTAAAGCTTACTTTAAGGCGTCAAAAGCTACTTGTTTGCTTTCATCCCACAAGATTGGGTCTAGAGCATCTTTCTTGAGTGAATCTGTTAGGCTAGAACAGATTTGCGAGTAGTCTTTGATATAGCACCGGTAGTAGCCTACAAGGCCCAAAAAGGAAAGGATATCCTTATTTGTCTGTGGTCGTGCAAATTTTTGCACGGCCAAGACCTTTACTTCTGACGGCATTCGGGAACCATTTCCGACCTCATGGCCGAGAAAGGTAGCTTTGCTGCAAGCGACCTGCGACTTTTTGGCGTTAACCGTAAGCCTGTCCTTCTTGACAGCAGAGAGGAATAAATAAATAAATAAATAAACGTTCCCAGTGTAAAGACATTTGGCCAAAAATCCAGATTGGTTAGGATACCCGGCACCAAAGATCAAAAACTCGGGGAACCAAATTTTTTTCTTAGCGCTCAGTAGCGCAATACACCTATTTTTTTAAGCCTTTTACTTTAAATTGTGTAACTCCCAGGAAAATGGTCCAAAACGATCACAGTCTTCAATTCTTAATAGCCACAGACTTTATCTTCATCCCTGTGAAGACAGAACTCCAAATTTCATCCTCTACAAATAACTGCAGCTATTTGAAAAACGCTCCAAACTGAGCGCACCGCACGCAATCGCCGATCGCCATTTTCCACAACAACAAACTTGTAAATTTGTAATTTATATTTTTCTCTCAGGCATAAAGCCGACCAGTTTAGTGTTTGTTGTAGGAACCATATATGTACTCACACTCTGCGTTTTTATTTTGAACTACCATACTAGTTTTGGTTTGTTATGAAAACGTCGATTGCACTCTTGTCATTATTTGCGGCTGCAATAATGTTGTAAACCAAACTGCGTTTTAGCATCTACTAACTAACTGGTTTATTTATTTAATCCTTTGCTTAGTGCTTATAAAAGCAATTTATTAACGTAACTTCTTCCCACAAAAACGGCAAAACGGTCCAAAACGGCATCATTTTTACTATTTTGTTTTACCGGACATTTTTTCTCCAAAAAGTGTTTATCTTGTATTTATTTCAGAGCTCCGACCACAGCAACCTCAACCGATTGTATATAAAGCCTTTTCTACTATTAACTTCTGCAATAGATTGTAACGGCGGACGCTACGACGGCTCAGGTGCTTGTAGCGCCTCCGGTTTCCTGGTTTGACACGGAGATTCAGCTTAAGGTGTTGCGGTGATTATTGCGACTTTTACGGCATAAGCACAGCAAGGGCTACTGTCCCAGCATGGGGGATGGAGCGCAGGGTTCTAAATTAAAGGGGCCTAACCTTAATACTGCTGGTAATTTGCTGCCACCAGCGATGGAAATTTAACCGTTTATCAAGAGCTAAACTAAAAATGGTTTACATATTTATTTACACTTAAACAGTTAATCGACTAGCAAACGAACTGAAGTTAAAAACTCCTGGTTTTTATTATAACATCAGAGAATATAAAATAAATAAATAAAGTATTTAAAAAGCCCTAGTTTGAATTTACAACATGTAATTCGTTTTCACAAGTTTTGACTAAAACGACGTTTGTGTTTCAGAATAAAACAACTACATAATTTTTCGAATAGAAAAAGCAATACTGAACGCTCCGCAGAGTCGTCCGCAAGATTGAACAGCCTCGGCTGGTGACAATCTATCAAACAGTATGTTTCAAACACGCATGAAAGATCAATCGTTTCACAGTTTTGTTTCTAAGTGATAAAACAGAGCCTTAAACCTCCCAGAGTTGCTGTTTACAAGTCAACTCCTCAAATTATAAAAGCCTCGGCTACTTATAAAGTCCGTCTGGAGTGAATAACCAATGAATCCCACACAAAGATCAAACCGTCAGTTATTCGAATTAATGTTTAAAACAAATAAGGAAAAATATGGTTTTTAGAAAGAGTACCACTCTGACGTTATGGGGTGAGAAACCTAAGATGCCGCTACAGGCGTCACCACCATAATATTCCCTAGCTAGAGAGAGTTTAAGTTAGTTTAAACTAAAATTTAGACTTGGGGGTCCTAAATTAAATTTTCAAAAGCTAACAACAAACATACGAACCACTGCCATTTTGCCCGGCATGGCATTCTCCGGACATGGCGTCTCCACTCCCGACTGGCGTGACCCTTCTCTAGCTTGAGATCTGTGAGCTGTGCTAACTATGCATTCTGGGGCTGGGGTTTTATGCTGGAGAGGGGGGAAAGCGCGGACGTCGAGGATAGCTGCGGTGGTCTGATTGGTGGAGGGCCTCGAGAACAATGGAAAGTGGGAGGAGAAGTCGGTTGAACAAGGGACTGGGTGCAGAGCCGTTTGAAGGAGTAGGAACATGTAAAACGGAAAAAGATAGGCCTGTTTTGAGTTTTACTCAATTGAACTTTCGGAAATGGGCCTTTACTTTGTATTATTGGCTACGGATTGAATATTTACATGTTTGCAACGTGGATTGGCTCTTGTTAAAGCTTATTACTTGGCTTTGGGTAATGCATAGAATATTACTATTAAATTAAACAAGCTTTAACTGTAAACTGCAGTGTTAAACACCACAACTAGTTTTGGCTGGGGAGGGGGGCAAAAAGGGGTTTTCGAAGTTTTTGCACAGTTTGACTTTCGGAAATGGGTTAAACAGATCTTTGTTAGAATTCTTTTATTGTTTAATAGTAGATCAAGCTATTCGTAGGTTTTGGTAGGTCTCAGTCAGGTTTAGAGGAGAACTAAAATAAACATATATACACTAAAATTCGTGTCCGGTAGAATGCCAGGTCGTAATACGTTTGGACATATGGTAGCTTTTCTGGGGGTAAAAGATTATTATAAAAAGGCTAAGTAAATGAATGAATAGTTTATCTTAGCTATATGCTAAAACGCATAAAGTTAAAGTGGAGGTTTGAACTTTAAAGTTAATGGACAAAGTTTGATCTAAGTGGAAATTTTTCATAGTAGTTGCGATCGTTCAAACACAATAAAAAATATCACACTTCAAAAATGGTTGTCATTATATGGACACATGGTTCAGTACCTTTCTCCTAAAACACAACTAAGCCAGAGTTTGGGCTTTATGCCCGAAAAATAAGAGTAATGAAAGTACATAAATACAGAGTTCAAATAATAGCAATGGCGGCCCATGTTGAAGGTGTGAGGTGGTTTTGGGGTGATCTTCAAACGTGAATTACTGGTACTTCCTGGTGGAAAGTCCGGATTTGGGCTTCCCCAAGCATCTTGTATTTGGGCAAGCTATAGATGTTGAAAATTTTGAATGATTCTGTCCATTAACAAAAAAACGGCCAGATGTGCCTCGGTGAGGCATTTTGGATGCCTCAAGAAAAAAAAATTTCAATTTTCTTGAAAAACAGGCGTTTTTCGGTGGCGCTCGTTTACAAGATCAGTAACCATTCTTTTATTAAACTTGAATAATATTTTAATAGCAAACTCCGCCCCCCCCTCCTTCAATAGTGTGATGCCTAACATCGCAGTCTTCGATTAAAATCCGTCTAAGTTTGTATTTCCGACGTCCTCATAGCAAAGCTTATGAGTACAGCTTTAATTCAAGCCTATCCTTTTTCAAATCAGTTAAAAACTCAGTCAGTTACAGTCAATCCAAGTTCAAATCCTAATGGCCTTTTCCATCACGATCCATCAGTCCGTTCCTAAACTCGAAAAGCTCAACGGCTCCAACGGTCCGAAATCTAGCCACTCAGAGCCCAGAGGCTCCGGCCAATCAGTACGAACCTCCTTTTCCCTCCCTTATGAAGGCCCATTCAGATCCTTACAGTTCCCTATAAAGCCCTCACATGGTGCGGCTTGGCTCAGGAGAAAGCACAGATTTCCCTCCTCCCAAGGCAGCCTGCCTCTCTTGCCGCCAAACCGTGTAGTCGTCGCAGACGTCCGCTCCCTCCCTCACCCATATATACCACCAGCCCTGCCGTTCCACCCTCAGCACTGCTCACTGATCTCAAAGGCTAGAGGTTGCTACGTCGGTCGGAGTGGAGATGTCCCCCAGGGTCCACAGGTTGCCATGCCGGGCAAGGTAGCAGTTCGTTGGTAACTAGTTTAAATTTTTGAAAGTATTCTTTTGGACTCCAATTCTAAATTTATAGTTCTTAAACATAAACTTAACCTCTAACTTTGAGAAAGATTGTGGATAAGTTAACCGCCATTGGCATTTCTGGCCTAGAACTACCACAACTTAAGGGTTTAAGGTCCCCTTCCTAAAAACCAGCTTTCTTTTTTATTTATGTTGAACACAGGTTCATCTAAATAATCAAAATGGTTTAAATCGTAGAGCCTAGACGTCTTTTGGGTTGTGTACCAGGTTTACCATTAGTTAGTTTGATCTTTAGCACTTGGCTTTAGAAACATAACTTGTGACTATTTTGCTAATGTAAACGTTGCATTCAGTAACTTAGAGAGTCCGGTGACTCAAAACAACTTTTCTTGTCGAAATTTTGTAGTGTATGAACTTTTAATTTGTTCACTTCGTGCCGATTTTAATGTAAAATCATCGTGTGTTTTATTTAAAGCTTTCAAAGAATAATTTTGTAACATTCACTGTTCCAATTGTAGTGAGAGAAGTTAACCATGTTATAATAAAAAAACCTTCGTTGTTTTAAACAACAGTTTGACTTCGCATAGATTTAATTGCCTGAGTAGATAATCAAAAACAATTTTTATTTAACTCTAAGCCTGCAATTAAACACCCATCGTGGTGGCAGCAAATCTTTAGGTATTAGTATTTGAAACGTAGTTAGGATACGGACGCTCCCCTCCTAACCGAGCAGTAGCCACTGCAGTGCTGTAAAACTCCGCAAAAGTAAAAACAGTCACCATAAATATTAACAACGAAATCGCCAGTACACCAGATGTCGGTGCTCACCTGAAAGGCACCTAAGAAGACAGGTAGCACCGCTACACCAGGTTTCTGCACCAACTTCAGTGTCATCCTGAAAAGGAGTGACGAATTCTTCCAAACCTCTGGTCACCCCGTCCATAAGCTTTTGGAAGCAAAATAGCACATTCTTCATGCCCATATTCATCATTAAAGGGGCATACTTCCCTATGGGTGTTGTGATTGTGGCAGCTTGTGAAGCTTCAGTTGTAAGCCTGACCTGCCAGAAACCTCTGTTTAAGTCAAAAATTGAAATAAACATCCAGTGTGCTGCACGCTCTATACACTCTTCGATGTTAGGGATTGGATAGTCCATCGTAACGGTGTTATTTAGTTCACGGTAGTCGGCTACCGGACGTGGACTAGCGTCCTCCTTTTGGACGATTATCATGGGGCTACCATGAAGGGAGTGTCTCTACGATCAGACCTAAATCACGCATGCGTTTAATTTCAGTTACGATTAAATCACGTTCAAATTTGGCGTGACGGTAGCATTTGCAGGGTTTGACAGCGTCAATAAGTGTAACGTCATGCGTGACTAGATCAGTACAACCTGGTAGTGTTGAGAACACACCGTCTACTTGATCAAACACTTTAATTAAATCAGCTTTTTGTGATTCACTTACATCGCCAGTCTTTTTGAAAAGAGCCATGGCTTCATGACTTGACAAATGGCCGTTACCGACTTTGCCTTCCTAAGTGAAATCTTTATGCACTGTCACGTTCTTCGGTTAAAACGAAATTGCTCACGCCTTCCCGGGGAAAGTAGGGCTTTAGCAAGTTCACATGGTAAACAGTTTCCTTCTGGGTACCATAGGATTTTTTTACAACGTATTTGGTGTCAGAAATCCTCTTTAAAACTTCGCATGGACCATCCCAATAAATGTCCAGTTTGTTGGCACGTGAGGGCTTTAAGATGAGCACTTTATCACCTTCTTTAAATTTGCGCTCTGTGGCTTTGATCATAATAGTTTTTATTTTTAAGTTGCTCTTTTTGGACATTTTACTGTGCTAATTCACGGGAATACTTGTAACGCTGTAACAAGTCTAAAATATACTCTAGAACTGTCGGATGTACGTCTGGTTCTACCCACTACCTCTTAATAAGTCAAGTGGCCCTTTTATGATCCTGCCACAAACCAACTCTAAGGGTGTGAAACCTGTGCTCTCATGGGGAGCCTTCCGCAAAGCAAACATTGCCCCCGGCAAATAACGTTCTCAGTCGTCAGGACGCTCATGACAGACCGAGCGAAGCACAGCCTTGAGCGTGCGATGCAGGCGTTCGACGCTATTCGACTGCGGGTGATTAACGCTCGAGTTAATGTACTTGATCACGCATTTTTCCAAAAAAAATGTGATCAATTCTGACACAAAACACGAACCTAGGTCCGATTGTAGTTCAGAGGGGAAACCTAACCTCAAGAAAATTTCGAGTAGGGCGTTAACTACCGACTGACTGTTTGCCTCTTTTAAAGGGACAGCTTCAGGAAAACTTCGTGGCTTGGTCTAACAAGGATAGGATGTACTTGTTGCCAGCTTTGCTTGTACGCTTTATTGGTCCTACGATATTGATAATGTATCGATAGAAAGGTTCACCATCCATAGGGACTAGTACCTGGGTGCTGTGAACTTCTGGCCTGTTTTGCCAGTTTTCTGAAATATAACACAAGTGCGAACGTACATTTCTATGTCGCTAAAGCAGTGAGGCCAACAGAAATGGGTTAGGACACGATCTTTACTTTTTGCTCGGCCAAGATGGCCAGCCCATACATTTGCATGTGCTGTGTCTAACAGTGATTCACGACACTCCTGGGGTGGCACTAGTTGCTTCTCGATTGGCGGCTTTCCCAGTGCTTGTAAGGGCTTAGGAAAAAGAAGGCCTTTCTCGACAAAGAAACGTTTGTCATCTTGCTGCTCTGTTGGCAGTTTACATGTTTCCCAACACCGTTTAGTGTGGAGCAATTTTACTGGAGTTTTGCGAACTCGGTTTTGTCCAAACTAAGTAATTGCAAAAATTGATTAGATTGGGGCCCTAACACTACATTGTCTAATGAGTCTGGTTTGGGACTAACAAAACCCTCCTTCACTGCTGGTGGCGTGGTCACACACGATTCCCTGTCTACACTAGAATCACTGAAGTCTGAGTCAGAATCGATCTCGCGATATTGTGGTCTAGAGATTGGCAGCTGCAAGTCAGCACGAGTAACAAGGGTAACAAGGGTAGACCTCTCTCTTCCAGAACAGTCTGGGATGGGACCCCCAACAACATTTGAAAGTGTGGGCCAATGTGGTCAGTTACTAGGGCATCTGTAATAAGAGTCCCGAAAGGTGTTTGTACCTCAATCTGCGCAATAGCATGGGCAGTTGTTTGTTCAGTAAGTGCATTGTGACAATGTACATACTCACCAGTAAACTAGTCTGGCTTTACAAAGTCACGAGAAATTACGTCCGTGGAACCTGTGTCCCTTAAAACTAAACACTTTGTCCCATTCACTTCCCATTCATGAATATGTTTACTCAAAACGAATTCTGGAGGGCCACGGCCTACAAAATTACAGTTAGACTCCTTGGTGGTTTGAGCAGCTTCGTGAGCTATACGAGCACGGCCTTCTTTGAGCATGTGCCCGGGCCTTTTACAAAAATAGCAAGTGCCGTCGTTAGGCCTTGCCTTCTAGGCTTATCAAATTCCCTGTTGGGATCTATAGAGTTTGAAGTGGCAGAGTCCCCACTAGTGGGATCTGCGGTTGTTGCCGTGCCAGCCGGCTTAGCTGCAGTTCGATTGCCCCCACGGCTGATTGATAGGCTGATTGATAGGCTGATTTGATAGGCTGTGCGGCCGTTTGCACCTTGCCAGTTTGTTTGAGCAGTCTCAACTGAGATGTGTTTGTTTCGAGTGGTCCACTCGTCACAAAGTTTAGAAGCTTCTTCTAACGTGCCTAACTTCTGCTGGTCAGGTAACCATTTACGTAGGCCTATCGGACAAGCCTTCAAAATTGTTCCATTAAAATAACATTAACTAAGTTATTGTAATTCGACTTAACTTCTGCCAACGACATCCATCGGGTAAACAAGGTTTGAAGTTCGAATGCCAATTCGTGGAACTGCATTTCTGGGTCTTTTTCTAAGACTCCGAATTGCAACTGAACTGATTCTTTAGTTTGCACAAAACGAGCCAAAAGATACATTTTTACGACATCATAATTATGCATATCTTCTGCATTTAATTATGAACACACTTTGACTAATAGGTCCCCCATTAATGGCTGTAAACACACTACCCAGTCGTTTTTAGAAATGCGTTGCATTTCCAGAGTGTGCTCAAATACTGAAAGGAAAGAACTGATTCCGAATTTTGGACACCATCTGTTAACAAGTCTAATAACGTCAGCTATTTTTCCTGGCTTATCAACTGGTCTTGGTTGTTCGTTAACGGCCAGTAAAATAGGATTGGTACCTGTAGTACTGGTTAACCTTGCAAGTTCTAATTGATTTTCAACCAATAGCATTTCTTGTGCAACTCGTTTTAACTCAAGCTCCTTGGCTTGTTTTTCTAACTCAGCCTGCTGGCTAGTTTGGGAATTTTGGTCTGCGAGCCTAAGCTCATGAGCTCTAGCCCTAGCTGCTTCAGCTATTTCTTCGGCCTTACGAGCGTCTCCATGTTGCGCTTCAACATCTCTTACATCTTAATTCTTCTGCTTTAAGATCGGCCTGTCTTTCTTTTAAAAGAAGTTCACGTTTGGCCATTGCTGCCTTTCACGTCTGTCTATAGCGGTTGCTAATATATCAGACAATTCCTCTAAAGTGAATTTTTCATCATTAAAGGCACCTTCTAAAATTTCTTTAGTTTTATGACGCTTTTCAGAAACTGTAAGGCCTAGCGTATTGCAGGCTTTCTTTAAATCTTTATTCTGAAGATTCCGAATAACATCGGCTAAAGTAGCCATGTTGCAAATTAGGTTATTTTCAAGTAAGCAGTTTTTAAATGAAAAAAAAAATTAATTATCTACGTTTAAACTGAGCAAGAACTAAATCTTTTCTCAAATAAACCAAAACCAGTTACATGTGCGGTAAACATACAAAACTACCCCTAGCTCTAGTGAATGAAATACCTACTAAAAAAAACATAAAAGGCTAACTACACAGGGTTTCGCAACCTAGCATATCTCGCGCACACCAACCTTTTTACATAAAGCACAATCGCTGTGCGGTCAGTGAATCCTCGTCTCCCACCGTCGACTTGGAATTGAATGAAACACTGAGGTGAACGTCCTTCTTGGTGAAATCTGAACACTGGCACAAAACCACTGGTTGAATTATCCAAGGTGTGGAAACTGGAGCTCCATATCCCTCTTCTCCGCTGGCTTCTACGGGTGTAGATGTATTTTTCTTCACCTTCTGCAGGATTGCCTGTAGTTTCAATTTTACTGAAGTTGAGGCACCCGCCTTCCGTCTCCGGGCTTCTAGCTCATACGGGAACTGATGAGCCTTATTTGTGACTGTAAGGCGGACGTCTTCTTCTTACAACCGTTTTAGCTTGGTTGTGGGCATCTGGGATGCAGTTTTAGTGACTGAACTGCAGATATCTCGAGTTTGAAGAATTGTTCAAAGTTCGAAAACTGGTTATAGTAGTATGGAACGGTACGAGGTGTGCATGAGCACCACCTGGCGATCCCACCGCTTCCACCAGATTGTAGCGGCGCTAACTGACTATTAAAGGTGCTTTCAGTCTAGCCTCGACATCTGGCGTACTCATCCGCCGTTGTTAAAGTAATGACGGTGACTGTTTTGACTTTTGCGCGAAATAGCCTGCTCTCTCCAGACCCGATGTTGGGGGTAGGGAACTCTTACGCCTGGGCATCTAAAATATCACTACAATAATCTATCTATCATCGCTGCCACCAGGTGGGATTTAATAGCGATCCTGGTTGAGAGGGTAGTTAAGTTGACTAATCTTAAACTAGCTATTAAGCAAACGAAGTCAAGTGTTAAATAAAAACTCTTGGTAGTTTTTAATAAAACATGAAATCTAAAATTGTTTACATCGGACTTTACAAAAATAAGTTCAGTGAACTTCGAAGGCTTTACAATTAAAGCAAGGCAAGTTTAAATACACTTCAAGTGTTTTAAGTTAAAACATCGGCGATTGCAAACACAGTTTTTGTTTACATTGAATTTTGACAAGTATCAAATTCTTAAATGTTCAAATCCATGAACGTTACTTAAAAACAGGTAGCTTTTAGTTTGTACAGTAATCAATACACCCTACCACCTGTAAGTATCAGAGTTCCATCAAGAAGGTCTAACTGCTTCAGTAATACCTTACGTGATTTTGGTGAAGTTTCCTTTTTTAGATTAACCCATTTAGTTAAAATAAAAATAAATAATAGCGCTGTGGCTAATATTTAGAAAGAGGATTTAGTAAGTGGTCCCTAAACAATTAAGTATGCAGAGAGGTGTGGTCAAGCATGCCGATGGCCTAACTCTACATATCGCGAAAATTGCCTAGTCGAATTTAAAGTTTTAAACCTATAAAATTTAGAATATCTTGTCCTAAAAGTTAAATTTTCAAAAAGTTAAACTAGTTCTGTTAAGTCCATAACAACAACTACCTTCTGCCCGGCATGACATTGGAGAGGCATCCCGATCCCCAGACCCGGAGTAGCGACAATCGGCAATTCGTCTGTGAGCTTGGCTAAGGAACGAAAGCGACTTTTGTTTATACGTATAGCAACCAGGTGGTTCTGCTGACGTAGGCGTGCGGACCCCAGGGAATGCGACATTTAGTATTGTGATAGTTGTGACGTCACGATGACGCGTGTGACAGATGGTCGGCTGGAGGTTGGGCTTGTTGCTATGCAACGTGATTGACAGCTCCCCAGAAGGATTTGCAGGCAAGAGGTGAAGTCGGCTGTGAAATGGCTGAGCGCCAAATTTTGGGAAAATGCTGCATCTTGATTGGTGGAGGGCCGTTCGGCAGGTAGAGCAGCGCAAATGCATTGACGGTAGTGAACAAAGATTCCCATGCTGGTTTGAAACTGAAGGGACAAAGGCAAATTTGAAAACCAACGGATTTTTTGTTAACTGTAGAAGCTGTACAACTGAATTTATTTGACAGAAGGATACTGTAGATTGAATTGCCGTGGACTAGGGATCGTAGCTGGGATGGTAATAAATCGAAGTGAGCATAATAATAATAAAAAAAACGTAACTACGAAAATCGTGAGTGCTGGTTCGGTAGTTTTCCGTAAGTAAACATTTAAATTTAAATGCGAATGAAACGTGGTGGAAAATGTTCATATTTATTTCCAGAGATCATTTTCGCAAATTGTGTTTCCCATGGAAACTTGCGGAGTACATCTGGCTGTATTGTGTCGAAAGTGGGTTAAAAAATGTCTATTTTTGGTTGGGGGGGGGGGGGAGCAGTTTGCCCCCTTGGTGGTGATCGCTGTTTTTAGCGTGAGAAAAAAAAGAGCTTCGTAGCTCTCAGCATTACAGAAAAACTTGAAAAAAAAATGTAAGGTTTTTGACCTGTGTTGTTGACCCTTGGAAAAAAATTGCAAAAAAAATAAAAGATTGTTTACCCAGGAAAGAGCAATGATCTGACTTGAATTTTCAGTGCCTAAGGGGGAGCAAATTTCCATTTAAATATTTTTTTACCTTGAAAAAGTTGTATATACAGTTCAAATTTTCAATTTGGAATCACTTCATCCCAGAAGTCAGCTAAGTGCACGTCTGTTGGTAAGTATAACATTATTCATTATTATTATTATTATTATTATTATTATTATTATTATTATAGTATTTCAATTTAGTTTTATTTCACATCATTTGTATGGTAGCTTATTTTAAAGGTTTTACTATTAAAGTTATTTTTCTAAAATGATATGAAACTGACACGGGATTTATGGGGGGGGGAGGTATTTTTGTTGAAAGCAATAGAAAACCTGGAAAACGGAAAAATTCAGGGGATTTAAATGTGATTGGTAAATTAGAATTCTTATTAGATAAATTTGGTACATCTACCTAAATCTACCTTTTAGAGGCAAGTTATTATTTTTCGTAATAAACAAGAATTTGAAGTTTATGCAAAGTTTACTTTTTGATGTTTTAAAAAATTAGAATCTTTTGACACTTTTCGTTCATTTTTCATAAAAATTAGCAACAAATGTTAGCATTTTTTTTATTATTTTTCAAAATAAAAGAGTTTCAAATTTTTTTACGCGTGTAACTAACGGATATTACAACCATTATTTTTTATTTCTTTTGTATGTACGTATCCAACAATAGAATACTGCAGTTTTTTTGGGGGTGGGGCTAAGTTCCAACCCCAGACACAGTGCAGTGGTCCGGGTTGCCACTGCAGCAGACATTACAGAGATGATAAACAAACCACAAATCTAGATCTTATTAAATTAAGGACTTTTTTTGAAGGGGGGGATAATTAGGAACTTGGTTCTTTATTTAGGGTCTTTAATTAGGGACCTCTTTGCAAACTTTAATTAGGGACCTTTTTGGGTCTTTTATTAGGGACCTTTTGTGGAGTTTAATTAGGGACCTTTTTAGGGTCTTTTATTAGGGACCTTTTGTGGAGTTTAATTAGGGACCTTTTCAGGGTCTTTAATTAGGGACTTCTTTGCGAACTTTAAATAGGGACCTTTTTAGGGTCTTTAATTAGCGACTTTTGTGGATTTTAATTATAGACCTTTTTAGAGTCAGGCTACCTTTTAGGGTCAAGTAATTATTTTTCAAAGTGAACAAGAATTTGAAGTTTAGTTTAGTTTAGTATTTTTCAAAATAAAAGTTTCAATCTTTTTACGCGCACAAATAACGGATTTTACGAGCAGTATTTTTTATTTCCTTTGTATGTACGTATCCAACAATTGAATACTGCAGCCAATCTCAACAGGCCAGTGTCGTGGTGACTGGGAACGCAATATACTTAGTTACTATGGACACAGAGCTTTTCCCGTATGAGTGACTATGGTGGGGTATTCGTCCGGCTGTCCATCAGGCTCAGGGAAAAGACCGTCAATCAGAACGTTGGCGTATGAAGAGGCCTCGTGTTACCTTGGTTTTTATGCCTGAAAGTTACGCAAGTACTTTAACTTCGACTGAGCCTTGAGAATTGGTTGCAGTTGAATATTGTAATTTACGTAGTGTACGAAAGAATTGAAAAGCATTGCAAAATGATTTCCGTTAATTGAATTTTGATGCTTAACTTAAGGAAAAAACTGTTTCTTTTTTAGTCAACCCAAGCTTAAATTTTGATAAGCTATTCTTACAATGTCTTTGCTGCATTTCTGATAAAATTTCGACCATTTCCATGCCCATCATGTCCGGCTAAACTAGATTTGTACAAAAGTCTCCGTCTTTTAATCAAATCATTAGAATTATCGTAATATTTATAATCGACTTTGCTACCCACTTTTTTAACCATGCCAGTCCCTTGTTTTTTGAGGTCCTCCCAAATAAAAGCGATAACAGACCGGTTAATGACGCTCCGATTAGATTTTGGTTTATGAGTATTAGGGTCATTGTTGATATATAGCGGTAGTATTTTTTAACATGGTCGCGTAAGCTGCTTTAACTTCCGGCGCGATGGAAGTTTCTTTTAATTCTTTGTATAATAGCAAATTCCACAATCCGTGCCTTCCTACGTATTGTTGATTTTCGACAACTATGTTATTTTCAAAAATTTTTTACAGTTTTATTACTAAAGGTTAGCTCACCTTTTTTCTTATCATACTGTAGCCCGAATACTGGGTCAGTATCTTTGGGATTTTCGAAAAATTTTACCAAGAAATATTTAGCAGTGTCTCCAATATTCTGGCCAGGTAAACTATCGAGGGACCTTAGCGTTGTGATATTAGGAAGCTCAGGCCAGGCAGAAATGCGTCTTGATTGTGCCGCAGAATATGTAGGGGTGAGTTTAGGACCAGTGCTCGTAGAGGCGTATTCGGTTTTGGTGTCGGGAGGAATTTGCATTATAGGAGCTTGAGCTGGTGTTGAATATTCGGCGAGACTGAAATTGAGAGGGGTCGACAATGTCTTCTCACTAGGAGTAACGGCTTGGCAAGGTGACGGGGATAAACCCAATGCTTCGTAGTCATCCTCGTCACTTTCTTCATATTTGTAAGCTTTAATCGGGGTCGTCTGTGTGGCTAGAGTGTTTTTAATCAGGATAGTTTGCGTGGCTGGAGTGTTTTTAATAGGCGTAATTTGTGTGGCTGCACCGAGCACCGGTCTCGGTTTCAGGGTGCTTACTACCGGTTTAACAAATTCTTGTAACGATTTTTCTTGCTCTTTCTCACCCAAACGTTGATTTAAAAACTTTTAGTTAAACGTTTTTTTGAGTTTTGAGATTTCTTGTTTTGTCTCCATAAAAACGAACGTTTATATCTACCCTCATGTAACGTTTTGTTAATTGATAAAAACTCATAAGGCTTTTTCCAGCATGTTCTACACAGCGTTTCAAAGTCTGGAAATTCCATGTCAGGGGCAATGTGATTCTCGTAAACATGTTCTAAATTTAACTCATCCACGGGGAAAAAGATTAATAAATTCGCATTGTCTCTAACTACTTGTTTAGGAATTCTCGTGCAGGACTGACTGCAATAAAAAACATCGGCGTTTGAATGACGTCCTTGAGCGAAGTAACGTTCAATGTTTTTTTGTTTGTCTAAAAGGCAGTCGTCAAAAAGAATAAGGTTTCGAAATTTTGGGTCCAGTTCTTCGGGCGGAATTAAACCTAATTGTGAATCGTGAAAAATGCGACGTTCTGTCGAATTTTCCTCAATTTCGCCAAATATAGATTACAAAGCTATGTACTTTGCTTGACATAAAGTTTTACTGTAAATAAATAACCGGCCGTAGTCGAGCCATCTTTCGTTACAGATGAAATTAAACAGTAAGTTAGTTTTTCCACAATTTGCGGGACCTATAATTAAACATCTGATATTTGAAGGTAGAAATGGATGATTTTTAGGTTCTTTCTTAGGCACGAAAAAGTCATAGTTTTTAATTTCCATTACTTTTTTTATTTACACATTTTTTAATGTTTACAGAAATATCAAATCCAAAAAGTCTTCATCAGAGAATTTGTCGTTGGAAGTATCGGAATGGGCTACTCCAAAGTCTACGTTGCACCATTTCACGTTGCTAGGAGTATCGTTGGTAACGTACGCTGCAGTAATTTTTCTGGTGACTTCTGTCAAGTTTATAGCATTATAAGATGGCAAGTTAAACCATGGCTTGTCAATAACATTTTTGTTAAGTCGCCCTTTAGTTTTTTGAATATCCTCGTACACCCAAGTTTTAAGACAGAACGGTTTATCGCAATCACTTGCCTTTTCGCAAGAGGAGTAACAGGAGGAAGCCGTGTGCATAGAACTAGGATAATTAACCATAGTCAAGGATACAGGTTTCTGCTCGTCACACTCGACTTCTAGTTTTTTACAGATATACTTTTTAAGATTTTTTAAACAGTTTTTGAGTTTCCGGGTCGCTGGGCAAAATCCAACCTTTATATTTTGATTTTTCGTTCGAAACCGGAGTCCCCGAACCCTTTAAATCGTTAAACTGTATGGAAGGAGACAAGGTAAACTTTACACCATTGTTAATCTTTGTACCATTATCGTTATTAACTTTCAACGAGTTTTTTTGCAAGAGATTTGAAAGATTCGTTTGCTAGGATAGTTGAGTCATCTTGAGGTTTTCCTATATTCCTTTTTTTAAATATTTAATGGGGGGAAAAAAGAAACTGGGGGAATGGGCAAAGAGTCTACATTAAAGACCTTATTTGTGAGGATACCAGGTATAATAATCTGAAAAATAAAAGAAAAGACAACTGTCACGATTGGAATTCGAACCCAGAACAGTCGCGTACTTAGCCGGGTATATTAATAGTATGCGGATGTCCTGGGTTCTAGTCCCTGTCGGGGCAGTTGTCTTTTCTCTTTTTGATATTGTTGCGTTTTGTATTTTCACAAACCAAGTCTTTAATGAACATTGTTTTGCTTCATTCCTTACTCTGTCACAGTGTCATGAGCGCTAGAAATTTTTGTGCCGGGAGGGGGGGGGGGGCAGCATGATTCGTTTATATAAAAAAAGATGTCAGTTATTAAGTTTGGACAATCATTGAAAAGGACGAGAGGATATGGGGGTGAAGTAATGGGAGTTGGTTCAAAAGGACGCCCTGGGCTAGGGTACGTGTTACCCCTGAAAACAACTATATCGAAAGTAAGCGTTTAAACAAAGTTGGAGCCGGCATCGACTCTGACGATGCGGAAAATTATTCTCAGATCGGTACTCTAGTAACAGATGTTCAGAAACTTAAAACCGACTTGCCTCCTGCCATTACTCTTCTCTCCGAAAAGTTGGCTTCCGCCATATCTAGCATCGAAAAAATTACGTTGTACGTAGATGAGGCTGACGGACATTTTTATGCGAAGAAGAAGCAAATTAAGGACATAACTTTCCCACGGCACGCTGCTGACGCGGCATCAAAAGTTTACGTTGACAGGAATTGTTTATTACAGGATGACCAAAAAGTATACTTCCAACGCAATGCACAAGCCGATTAGAAATTTAAGCGAACCTACTTTACCGACCGATGCTGTTACTAAGGTATTTGTCGACAGCAATTGCTTGTTACAAGATGAGCAGAAAGAATACTTTAATGCCACGAACAAACCTATTAGAAATCTAAGTGAACCTACTTTACCAAGTGACGCTGCCACGAAGAAATTTGTACATGAAAAAAGTTTCATGCTAATCAGTTTCAGTATGAAAAGCCCTTTGGAAAAAGTGAGCGATTGTTTCGTTAATTCCGATCCTCTCTCGAGCTTCGTGTGTACAAGTTCAGGTTTAATTCATAAAGCAATTTTCTACTGCAGCGATCCGAGTGTCGCTCTAGTTGCTAAATGTAAAATAGGAACGAGAGCCCTTTACATTACTAAACTAAAGCACGAGCATTCGACAGCTACCGTTTTCGAAAATCCTTACGTAATAGCCGAATGGTTGAGGCATTCGAAGCGTTTCACCCAGAAGACGTTTATTTCCAGTTAGATTTGCACATAACTTTTCAATAGATGACTCGTCTCATCCTATCTAAAACAGCTTCGTAATTACAAGCCTTAGAGAAGGCACTTAGGAAAAATAAGCAAAAGTGGCCGCACCAAATCTGGTCAGGTTTGTATGTGTTAGTAATTGTATTTTATTCCCGGTCCCAAGTAGTTTGCCACAGACCGGGAAGGACCCATGTTGCCAAAACTATCGAAATAACAAGGTTCTCACGAAACGGTGGAATAGGCTTCACAATGACTTCCATCTCCATCTTGGAAATCGTCCAAGTTTACTATTCCGTTTTCACCAGTAGGCCAATGTTTTAACGGAAGCGTGTCTTTACTAAAAGTACCTCTGAATTTTGGAATTTTCATTACTCTACCCAACCCATTTAAATCAAAGTTCGTTAAAGGCTGATTCGATTCGATTCGATTGGTTAAAGGTTTATTTGATTCGATTCGGTTCGGTTTATTCGATTATTCGGTAAGTCGATTAAACCTTGGGTGGTCTTAAGTAAAAGACCTCTGCCACGGGGCAATTTTTGTTTGCTTCTTTTTTTGCTTGAACCCAGAACCTTTCACTTGCTTGTGATGCCACACTAGTTCAGCTAGAATTTTTGCATCGTTTTGTGACTTTTTTATGGCGGATACCACCGCCGCTGTCCCACCTGCCAATCCTCCAATCCCGGCTAAAATCGGTCCTAGCAATGCCAACGGCATAAAGCCGCCAATCTTTTTTCCTGATCTTGTTTTGAGCGCCATATCTTTTTTATTATTATCATTATTATTTAATAAACAACTTCGACTTTGCCTCTGTCCAACTTTAGATTCACTTTCCTATCTCCAATGAGTAGAGGTGACAGGTGGTATTAGCAGGCACTGCTGCCCTAAACTTCAGTTTGACTTGTACGTCCACGATTCCCGATTGAAGCCTCTCGGATTGTGTGGAGCAATCCAACACCACGAGAGGATAGGCTTTCTTGAACTGAAGCAAGTCAAAACTCAAGTCGTTGGTATCGTAGCAAAGCTGCCTAAATTGCTGCGCCATTCTGTTCAGACCGACGTACTCTCCAGTGGCAAAATTAGTATTTAAATCAAGAAATGAATATCTTTCGGAATTTAGAGTCACGTGAGCATCTTGCAGACTGGAGTGATCGAACACGCCAGGGTTTTTAACTAAAGATTCCTGCCCGTTAGTTTGAAAAGCTAGAACTATCCACCTAGGTTTTTCAACAGCGGAAGTAGTCAGCATGCGCCAGGTGAAGCTGGTGTTTTGAGGGAGCACGCAGCTATCGTAACGCCAGTGCCTAAATCCTAAATCCACTGTCGCTCCGTGGTCGATGAGATTGTAGAGTTTAAGTTTCTGCTCGTCCGAGGCAGTGACATGTGGAACGATCCAGCTGATGCTATTTAGAACGACTTTGCCATTGGCCGCAGCCGCGGCTTTGAAGATGGCGTTCGTATCGCTCGCACACATGAGTGCGAGCACGTGTTTAGTTCCGTAGATTAGCTTATCGTAATTTTTTTTTAAATCCCATGACGTGTTTCAACGGTATGGCGAATGTAAAGCTTCCCTTGGTAGTCATTTCAATGATGATGGACGCGTGCCGTTGTTTGAATCCCAAGTTGTCGGTTAGTTCGGCAGCGACTGAAGCCGCGCTGTCTAGCGCCCAACACTGGGCGAGCAAAGCCGGTTGTGCTCAGCCGAGCCGTAAGTGAGCAGTCCCTTCATCAGAGTGCCGAACCCCGGATAATTTAACTCATCGACTTGTTTATCACCGAGATGGAATTTGATATTAGAAAACAGGAACATGGGAGCATTATTAATAAGACTAGCTACGTCAGCGTCTGCATAAGTCGAGTCATCCTCCTTCAGCAACCTCCCTTTAATCAGGAGGTAACTGTTGGCAACGTGTAGAAATAAATCTTGGTTTTCTACATGTTTGCGGATTTCCGAATTTACGTTGTTGAGATTGGTGCCTACAATAGAATTGTATTCGTGGTACGTGTAAGACTCAACCAATGAATCATACACCAAAGGTTCGTTGATTTTTAAGTAATCTTCTACTAGGCTCATTTTCTGGGAGTTGTTATACATTTGAGGAAAGCTTTATTTCTTGGCGTCAAACTGTTTGCTTTTTTTATTATTAGAGTTAAAATTAAGAAAGAGTCCTTTGCCTTTTTTTTCCCAAACACGAGCATTTTATCCTTTATTTAATTGTTAGATCTCAAATGAAGATGCACCATGAGCGTCTCTCCGTTTAAATATAACGGCTCGTTGGTCTGAGACGTGAGCCAAACTCTTATATTTCTGATTAATTTTGTAGTCACCGGGAGGTAAATTAAATTATGAGGGGACTCTTATGATTTTGAAACTGGGAGGGGAGGGGATTGGGATAAAAGGAGTATAAAGTGGGATGAGTGTCGTTGTTTAGGTACGAATTGCCAATGATATCAACGTGTACGAAAATTGTATTGATGCTCATAATGTTGACGATATTTTGACTCTGTCGACTTCTCACGTACTTGCCTAAGTCAAACCCCAAGACTGGAGCCAAACTCTTGTCACCCGAAAAAGATATTCCGTAATTTGGATCGGTAATTATCAAGTTGGTTCTTTAAGTGTTTAGATTCGGAAGAATCGTAAATGGCATCCTTGTTGTGACCATTCGCATCTATCGCCGACTTGAAAAATTTATTCAAATCCTCAATTTCGTAAGCCCCCGGGGTGAAACTGAAATCGTGTACTAAATTTCGTTATTTTTCAAGGTGATGTTGTGGATGCTGTTGTAATTTTCAAGTCGGAGTCTTTGTCTGTGAGAATAATCAAACAGGAATCCATGATGTCTTTTTTTTTTAAAAAAGAGATATACTTGGAATGAAAAAAGATTGTACTATAGTAAAAAAGAGTAATGCTTGGAGCTACGAAGCTCTTTTTTTTTCCTCACGCTAAAAACAGCGATCACCACGAAGGGGGCATCCTGCAGGGGAATTACAAGTGGATACACATTATCGACGAGTTGGTTTCGCATTACAACAGCACGGTTCATTCCACTACAAAACTGAAACCTAGGGAAGTAACCAGACGTCACGAACCATTGCTGAGATGAACTAGTCCTAAACGACTGCTAAAGAAACTCAAATTTGCTGTAGGAAATAAAGTCAGGATATCTAAAGTTTAAAAAATTTTCGATTTGCAAAATTTTACTAACGAAGTATTCAAGATCCGTAAAGTTCAAAAACCACAACCAGCTACCTAACTTTTAAAGGGTGAGTCAGGTGAACTGGTGCTCGGAGGTTTCTACGAACAGGAAATTCAAAAAACCCTAGTTCCAAGTTTATTTTTAGTGGAGCAGGTGTTACGTAAAAAGAAAAGAAAGATGGGGAAATGCTTAGATCGTTAAATGGAAAGGCTACGATTCCAAATACAACAGCTGGACGGATAACATAGATAGTTTAAGCTGAATTCACGTGCCCACAAGCAAGAGTACTGACTGCACCGTCGCATACCCATCTCGTTGTCGTAAGGACTGAAAGCCAACTTGTTGATGGTGACAGTTTTCAGTTCGTGACCCTCCGAACGAATGTAAGACCCTAGATTTCTTACGACACTATTATTAAACAGCACATTCTTGTACGTTTCGTGCACCACTTGTGCTGTTTTCTTAATGCCTTTGCAAGCCATTTTGTTCTTCCCATATGATTGTAAAACGCTGTAGAGCTTAGACTTTAAACCTACAAACTCGGAAATTGGGCACCCCGCGCTCTCGTCTTTCATGTTCCCCAATACTTCTTTGTTGACGGAGTGTAAGAAATGATCTTTTGGGTAGTCGGATGTGTCGAACAACGATGCATCTTCTTCCATATCTTTGTAAATATCGTCTGTTTCTATCGAAAAACAAACTATCCGTGTCCGTGACTAGGAGTTTACATCTCTCTAGTCCGTACTTTTTCATCATGTGATCGTAGTGAAACTGGTAGACTAATAACTTTGACAGTTCCAAGACGCTAAACCCAACCACGATGGGCTTGTATTACCGCGTACTTGATAGCTTTCTCTTTCGTCGTTGCTATCAAGACGTTGTTTCTCTTGCGTTTGTTCTGTATCGTCTTACCGAAAATCGAATTATTTTGCAGTTTGTATGTAGAGGTTTTTGTCAAAATCGTTACTAGCTGCTTGCCGTTTCTTGTTATTAAACTTTATGTAAAGTTTCAGCCAAGGGGCTTGCTTAAAACTGATCGCTGTGTATTTTCTTGAGAACCATGCCGAGATAGATGTAGTATTTCAAATTTCTATAGTGCACCACATAGTTTGTCTTTGTGTGAAGGTTAGTGGTTAGCTTTAGGCCTTTGCTGTACGTTAACCGCAAGTCCTTGATTGCCCGACGGTTGAAAGGAGAAAGTATAGATTTTGTGATTTTCATGTGCTCCGGGGCTAGCGTGAAATCATTGTGTGATGCATGAAGCATCTCCGGGAGTCCACTTCCAATATCAGCTCCGTATCACTTGATCTCCGTAATTATCAAGATTTATATCCTCGAGCTGGTCTTCCGGCACCCATTCGTACTCTCCAGTCGGTAGGTACTCACACATTACACAACCGTACAAGTTGTTGGAAGTCCAAGTATATTATGTAAGAATTTTTTTTATCAGGGTCGAAGGTAGATGGCATATACGGGTTGTCGGCTTTAGCGTATCTTCTAGCTGTAAACGAGACACCGCCTCTTATGCCCTTTTCCATCATAAGATGCATGTCAATATTAGTGAAGGGATACAAAGACACTCCCGTCCTCTTGAGCGCCACGTCCCAAGATAGGGAGGGTGTAGAAATGTAATGGGAGGGGTCCAATCCGTAACTAAACAAACTCATCGCTCTAAAGTTTTCAAAGACATCAGCTAAAAGCCTGATGTCCATCCACAAATACAAGTCGTGGTAATCTCCAAACGTTTTACATTTGCCCAAATCTTCATCACATGTTGATAAGATTCGGAGCAGATCGCTCCTTTCCACAATGAGGTAAATGCTAACATGGGAGGTAAACACTTCTCCTCAAACACTTCCACACTTGTCAGGTATTCGTACGGAAACACACCTTTTCGCCTAAGACCTTGTACGAGCTCCATCGATTCCCCTTCGAAAAGCTTCTCCATGATGTCGAAGCGCTTTAAGTTCGAAGCTAGAGTTTCCAATGATGCCGTCATAAATGCTAGACTATCTATGAAAGTAAAACCGCCTAATTTCATGCTGCTGATTCTTTCCTTGTTCTTAGCGATGATCCTGACATTATGCAGAGCGTTCAAATCTTTAAACGAATTCAAAGCTTTACGACAAAATGACTGTCGTATTTTTCGAAATTATGCATAACAACCGCTTACACTTGCTTGTAGCGGTGCTCACAGGTTCTTGAGGTGCCTACTGTTCTGCACCGACATCTGGTGTGGTCTCATGAAAGTTAGAAGTACTTCGGGTGGCCGTTTTTATTTTTGCAGAGAAAACATAGCATAGCAGTCACTACTGCACGGTAGGAATAGTGTGTCTATATCCTATCTAAAGTTTTAGTGCTATCTAATCGTTTTGGTTCACTGCCACCAGGTGGGTGGTTTATTTGCTAACATTAGGCTTTAAATAAAAATGGTTTTTAGTTAAATCAAACACTAGCAAATTAAATCTCTTTAGAAGCAAACTGAGTTTAAAACTACTCTCGGTTTTAATAAACAGGGGAAAGAAACACTTTACATGGCAACTAGTCTTTACAAAAAAATACCTTTCAGTGAAAGCACACAATTAATTTACAAAAATAAATTATCGGCAACGCATTTCAAAGTAAAATTCACACTTACAATTTCGAATAGAAAATGTTCTTTGTTGTTACCTAAACACCTCTAAGTTAGAAAAAGTACCTCACAATTTCAGTCTTAGTCTTAATTTAAGATTATGTTTCAAGGCATCTTGCACAAGATCAAATCTACTTATTCACATTGAGTCAAGCTAGCAATAATCAGGGCCCTACCATCAAAGTCTGTGCTTCTGTAATTATGCTACAGGACCTTGGTGATCTCAAAATAAATGTTTGTTTACATTTTGTAAGTCAAACAGAACGAAAGCCGGTTTTTAGAAAGGGGACCTTAAACCCTTTAAGTTATGGGAGGGGATACCAGAAAATGCCGATGGTTTTAAATACCCATACTTACGATTCCAAAGTCAAAAGTTAGTTTAAATCTTTAAGTTAAAATTTAGAAATAAAGTTCTGAAAATTAAATAAAGCTAAAACTAGTTATCTAAACTACTACCTTGCCCGGCATGGCAACACTCGGACTGGGGACATCTCTGCTCCGACCGCCGTAGTAACGTCCGACTTGGATAGATGAGCTATGCTAAGGATTTCCCTATGGAGCTGAGAGTTTTATACCTGCTGCTTGGCAGCCAGGTAGAGGGAAACCGCGGCCCTGTAGGAGAGCCACTGGGGGGAGGGGGGGGTAGAGGGATCTCTGGAGGAGGAGAGACTGACTCAGACCGGCCAGGCTGTCAATACCGGAAGTGGGCATGGCAGCACGGACGGGCAGGGTAGCTTGGTGCTCTGAGTGGAGGAGAGATTGGATGGAGTGTTTTGATTGGAAGGGAATATCTGCAGCTTGCAGAGCAAAGGGAATTGCTGACTTTTGGGCATGGCCATGTTTTGAAAGTGCAAGTGAGTTTGAAACTCATAACAACGTGAATAGGCCTATAAATAAAAAATACGATATTATGTATCGCAACTATAGAAGGAAGGGGGGGGGGAACGAAGTTTTTAGCTCGAATCTTTTTACAAACGTGAATTTTTTTTTATAGACGGATCGTTACTACGGTCGAATCTCTGAAATTAAGTTTGCAAGTTTACAAGTTTGCCGAGTTCAGTAGTGTTCAGAGACCTAGTTTTTGCTAAAACTGTTGCCCAATTAAAATAAAATAAAAGGTTAAATATACCAGTTTATTCCCTGAATGCTAGAACGCATGAAAAGTTGTGAAATATTATTGCGGCCGCTAATAATAAAAATTACAGTCAAAGTCTTCATAAGTAACTTGGCCATTGCTAAAATAAAAACATCAAGTGTTGGGTTTTCAAATACATGTAGGTGAGGTTAAGTAACTCCTAAAACAACACTAAGCTTTATGCCTGCAAAAGAAATAAAAGTAATTACAAATGTACAGAGTTTCAAAAAATGGCGTTTGGAGAATTGCGTGCGGCGCCGGTCATTTTGGTGAGTTTTTCAAAATGGTGTAGAAAAAATATTGAGAAGGAATTTTCAGGATCTGTTTCCGCAGGAATCAAGGTAAAGTCTAGGGCTATTAAGCGCTTCAAATCCCAAACGTTTTTGTCCATTTTCGTGGAGATACATCAAAGTGAAGACCGAGGTCTTTTTAGGCCTATTGAGCGCAAATGAGAAAAAAAAAAGTGTTCGTTGCGAAAACGATAAACCCTCAGATTTTTGATGTTTTGAGGCGAGGTCTCCTCTCAAATCTGATGGTGAAGACTAGCTTCTTTACATGCTGTGCGCGGCACCTCTAAATTTAGCGGTAATGTGGTCGTGGTCTCGTACTTACGTAAACCCGTTAAACTTTTCTTGGGGAGGGGTAAATGCAGTGTTTGCAAAATTGGCACACCGCAGCTTTTTTGTACAGCAACCATGCCCTGCTCCGTGGTTAAACGTTTCATTCGTTGCTTGTGGGAATCCACGTAAGCCACGATCTTTTTCTGCTCCTCTAATATAGACTCGAAGAAAACCATCACACAGTCTACTCCTCTGTACAATTTTTTAGAAAACACTCCGCCACATAGGCAAAACTGGAAGCTTGGTGTAAGTGATTAACTCTGGTGTATGTATCGTTTCCATCGCATGGAGACTAGATGGAGCGCCGCTTCAATGTCCACATAGGCTATGTACAACCTTTTACGTTCGTTCTTGAAATTCTTCAACTGGATAACGTCATTGTCGGGAAACGAGGTCTTTTGAAATGGAACTCCCTTGCAAGAAGGAAAGTGGTTGTTTTCATACCTGAAACGAATTTGAAAACCATGTAGGCAATGCCTGCAAAAATACTTCAAGCGCTTTTAGGGGTTGAAACATGCGATGAATTTGTTGAAGTCTTTTATCGTCACGTAGTGGCCGTTTAGAAGAAGCAAGTCAACATGATATTTACTTTCAACTAAGGAACTCACACGATAAATGCAAGGTTCATCTTCCTTGAAACCAAAAACAGATACCGAAATGTTGTTGGCTTTTTCGAACACCGCTATTTTGGATAAAGGAACAGGGTATTTATCGAACATGCCAACAACTAACTCGTGCGCATGAGAGATGAATGTTTTATATCCCAGTCGTGTTGCAAAGATGGGACAGGGTGTATACTAGCCAACACGGACCACACAAAACATCTATCATCCTCACTATGCACGTTGACCAGTATATCGGGGCCTATTTTCCGATTGTCGGGAAGTGGCACATAACCTTTTCCGGCAAATGGTCTATAGATTCCAACACATAGTTCGGTGCACACGCATTGCTTGAGAACCCATCCACTTCCTTCTACGGCAAACTGTCCAATAATATGCAGAATCTTGTTTGACATTTCCGAGAGAACCTCCTTGCTTCCCACTCTAGTCAGGTTGGAATTGAAATAAGCTTTAATAGTTTCCGTATCATCCGTCGCTTTTTCAAAGAGAATGCATAATGCGATTTGAGCTTGTATGTTTACCATAAGATGTTGGTATTGCTCTAAAACATTACAATATTTATCCTCGTACAGTTCCAACAAAATCAAGGGTTCGTAGTGCATTTCATCTGACGTGAAATCCTGCTTGAAAGTCAAGAAGCAACTGTTGAAAGCATCACGCACGAGATCGAAACCTCCTAAATCCAAACTAAACGGTCTCACTTTGAGTTCGGTATCGTCGGTCACTTCCGTCTTGTCTTTCAAATCGTGAATCATGTAGGACAAAGCCCAGTCGATTCTGGTATCCTCTATTATAGGCACCACTAGAGATCTGACGTTGCTTACTACGAGGTTGAAATTTGCCGGCATTCGAGAAACTATTCCGTTCCTCAACAGAGGGTTGAGTTTAGAAAAGACAATTTAAGTTTCTTTCTTGAAGACTCCCCAATTTCCTTTCCACATTGTTTTACAGCCCCGCCAAACTTGTGCCGTTTATAAGCGAGACTGTCCGAATAAGTATCACCGCACGATTTGCAGGTTACGTTACATTTTCCTTTGTGACGCCTCTCGTGCCTCCCTTTATAACTCTTGTTCGTGAACGTCTTCTCGCAATACTGGTACAGGAAAATCTCAATGTCCAACATTGGAGCATCGTGATTTTCTTCTCCTTCGTCGATCATCGTTGGTCCTTTTTTTTTTTAACTTTCGATGTAGAAAGCGTGTATATACTGCCACACTTGATTTTTTCGGGCGTAATCATTTTTACATCGCATCGGTCATAGTGCACCACGCAAGGCTTCTGCAAATGATTTTCCACCTCTTCCCGCGATAAAAACTCAACCTTGCATTTCTTGCACTGGAACCTCGAAACCATATCGCACTTGGCAGCCATGGCAGATATAAAGATCTACGGAATTGTCTCCGCCTTTCACACCCACCGCTCGTCTCAGGGATTTGTATCCCCATGCGCTGCAAAGTTAAACGATCGTATCCCCTCCAACATCCCCGTGAAAAAGATACGCGCACAGGTTAAAAATGACAAAAACAGCAACACCACTGTAGAAAAAACTTGCAAACAAAATACACAAATAGGAGTACGGTTCAAAATGCCGGGGGCAGAGGCTTTTTTTCCCCCAATTTTCAAAATGTTGTTAATTCGTCATTTTACACACGCTCGCGCAATGTTCATGACCCCCCCTCCCCATGAGATCTTCCAATTCGTCTTTTTCACGCTGCGGCGCATTCAAGTAGCATTTTTACAACAGTCCCGACCACGGTCCAACCGTGCAGTCAAAAAAGGACTGTTCGAAACAGGGAAGTTGTTAATTCGTCATTATCATTTAGTTTTGCTAATTCGTCATATCATGCATGTTAAATTCGTCCTCATTGCCGTGTAGTTGGTAATTCTTCAAAAAAGGGCTGTTCAAAACGGGTTGTTTTTCTATTTTTCCCTAACTCTGGTAGAGTGGGCAAACTGGAAGCGGAGTGCTGGTTTGATTGTAGAAGGCCGGGCAGCGTAGCTGGTGGAAGGATTACCATAGTAATCCTCTTGGGAATGGGTAAGTTTTTTTTTTTTTTTTTGTTTTGTTTTATAGAGGGTCACAAGAGAGACCAAGAAGCTAAGACAAGCAGGAATGGGGAGATGGCGGTGAGAGAACATCGGTGCATGAGGATCGTGTCGAAGAGGATAGAAATGGTGAGGATCGGTGGATGACAGCGGAGGCAGATTGAGGAGCGCAAGTAGCACAACCGCAGGTGACGATGGTGGGAGATAGGAGGCAGTCCGAGAGTAAAGAAGCTGCGTAGTTCCGGTCCAGAGAAAGCAGAGGTGCCGGATAGCGGATGAGAAGAGGTTGGGAAGTCTACGATGCACAGGAGACGGAATACTAGAGCTGAGGACAAGGAACAAGAACCGCGGATCAGAGGAGCTTGCTAACATCATGTGCAGAGAGTGGCAGTGCAGGGACGACAGGTATCGGCGAGCAGAGCATAGGCTGGAATTGAAGTGTTTTAAGTGACGGTGTCAATGGGCAGAGGCGGAATCGACGGTTCGGACAGAAAGGGGTTAGCCAAAGGCATCCCTGGGTACAAAGAATCGTGATTCGTAGTTAACTCGAGAACCTCTATAATCCTAGAAGGAGGAGGTTCCAAGGGGACCGACGGTATTGAGGGTACAGGGCGGACCAGTCCTCCCTTTGGTGTCCCCTTTGTTCTTGGCATGGCGGAGCGGAGCGCAAACCAGAGCGGAGGTCGGAGAGAGTCGAACAGTGACCGTCTATGATGGTGGTAAGAGAAGAAAGATGAGCAGGATCGCACCATCCGCGACTTTAACAATGGAGGCTGCGCAGTGAGATGCGCAGTGGGCAGCAATGCGGATGGATACTTTTGTGTTTGCGGCTATCTGATCCGTGGATCAGACAGTATCCGTGTTGAAGGGGGTCGAATCCTACTGGAAGTCGTCCTTTGGTTACTGAGATGGCCCCCCCCCCCCCCATCCCTTGCATAGCAAAGACAGGGAGGAGAATGAGAAGGGAGCGAGGAACGTCAATTCATCTTGGACTGCGAGCCGGCCGCAGGAACGCCGGTGCGGCTTCGTAGCTGTTGATCCGCCCCTCCTCTCCTCCGTTCCTCTTGCTTATGAAGTCGGTGTAGGAGGAAGGAAGGGTTTACTCGCTCCGGACAGCGGACCGGTCAAACGACGGAATCGCAGGAAAGGCAGGTCACCGCATTTGTTAGACTGTTAAGTGGAGCGTCCACTGGTACACAGGGAGGCTGCCGAGTCGGGGAGCGGCGGAGGCGGATCATGAGGGCGGACGAGGCCGAAGCGGCTCGCCATGGCCCAATCCTCTTCTTGGGGTGTCTTTGGAGCGGAGCGGGGAAGGCTCAAGAGCAACCTCAGTGAGCACATGCGGTGATCACTCTAGGAGAAAAGATGATGATCCGCTGCCACGCTCTGTATTTATACACCGAACCACTTGCGGACATGCGCAGTGTTATGAGCCCGGCAGGGAAGACAACTTTCTTCTACGTGAATAAGAGCTCAAATGGAGGGACTGCTATTTAATAAAATAGGAAATGTAAATTTTCGTTAGCTATAAAAAAATAATTTAATCATGCATCAGCGCTTTTACTGAGTAATTCCTGGAGCCGATGATCGTATCAGCCTTTTGCTGCATTCGCATGACCGCAACGAAGCGAATCTAAGGGTTATTTCCTGTCATGTTACAACTAAAGACTGGGATCAGAAGAGGGACTTTTAACAAATGTGCAACATTTGCACGTTTAACTTGGATGAACCTGGCATTAAAAGACAAGGTAGCACTCTGGTGGATGAATCGGCGTGAGGAACGATCCCAGGAAATACCAGAATGAAGGATGGCGTATCAACGTACTGCCAGACCGAATATGATGACAAGGCCTGCCAGGATGGAGAGGCAGCGGCTCGGGACCATGCTTGCCCTAGGGAACACGGGTGAGATGCAATGTCTGGACTTTCGTCAATCTTTGAAGGTGAAGTATCCGGAGGGTGGTTCGGAGAACGAGACAAGGGGTCAGGTGAATGCGTTTGATCCAGAGGACCGAATTTGTGAGGAACTTCTTGGCTTTCCTTAATTATCGAAAAGCCAGCGGCAGGAGGATTGACATCTGACGGAGGTGGAGGATCGTAGGAGTCGCACGGAGACACAGCCGCTGAAGTCAGAGAAGTAACCACAGGTACCGGAGCCAGCGGCAGGAGGATCGACATCTGACGGAGGTGGAGGATCGAAGGAGTTGCAAGGAGGCACAGCCGCTGAAGTCGGAGAAGTAACCACAGGTACCAGAGCCAACAGTGGTGGGGCGTGAAGAACTGAGCGGCAGTGGCCAAGGGATTCCGGTAGGGAAAGGGGAGTGGAGATGATGCTGCTGCGTGAATCGCCCAAACGACGGAGATGGCTGGCGAATCGGATGTAACCAATGGATCGGGAGGAGGCCCATGACTCACTGTAGCTAGGGCCACGTGGAGACGGCGTGTCCAGGAACGTCTGCAGTAAAATAAAGCGCCATGGTGGTGACGAAGGCAGACGGGAAGTCCAAGGAAGCCTGTGGCGGCGAAGGCGGTAGTTCATACATAACCAGCGATGCTTGGAGCATAAGAGGTCTAAGGAATCGGAGACACTGACTAATTCCGAATGAAGAGTGAGGTTACGATCCTCTGCATCAGAGAGGGCAGAACGAAGAGTCGAGTTCTCGGTGCGGAGATTGGTTAGTTCCGTAGAGAATCCTTCCGCCCAAGACAGAACACACCGTAGGTTAAAATCGACGGTCTCGAGATCGAGCACCGAAAGTTGCAATCCTCTAGTAAACGCTGTACGGATGGTGGAGGCGGGTGGGAACGGTACCGGTGTAGAGGATGGCGGTGTGTCGGCTCTGTTGATGGTCGACCGAATTGGCTGAAGAGGCGAACCCAGTGTCGATGAAACTGGTTGTGATGGTGGGGAACGAGAACCGGACGGCGGAACTACAGGAACCAAGAAAAGAGGAGGTCGAACTTGCGGGAACCGAGGAGGAGCCATTGGGGGCCGCACATTCTTAACCTGAGACCAGTTCTCGGAGGGAGAGTTGGGCGAAAGGGCCGCGAACCCCCGACGTTCCAGGAATCGCAATCGACACTGCTGGAGAGACCTTGGATCGAACCGGGATCTTGAAAGAAACACAGGGACGAACGAGTCTTGGGTGCTGGTATCGTAGATGTAGTGGAGAACGGTTGAGAATCGACATCTTTCTTGGGTAGATCTTTAAGTTTTCGCTGACGAACCGCCCGATGACGAGAGCTACGTTGATGACGACGAATCTCAGCCAAGTCCTTTTTGGATATTGACACGCAAATTCTGCAGATAAGCTCAAGACCGTTGCACTGGCGGTGATATTGGCAGCAGGGATGCGGATCAAAATGTTCTTTTGTTCCTGCTGCAAACCCCAGAAAAACACATGGCGTCGGGTCAGGAACGTTGACAACATTTGTTGGTAACGGATCCTCAGAAGATGAGTCGGACGACATGACTTGACAGGAACGATGAGTGCCACAGAAAACCGTTAGAAATTTGAAGGAGAGCACCATGAGGAAGGCGCCCTCTGGAGGCGACGCGACGCAGCAGTGTGTTGGGTGCCCGGATGTGAATGAGGATCGAGCAGCCGAAGGGATCGGTGACATTAAAAGACCCGCAGGGAGAGGATCGGGTGAGGTAAAGTTGCCAAGCGGATCGGCGATTGCAGCTAGAAGAACCTGTTGGACTTGCAAAGCCCAAGGTGGGCATCCATGGCTGTCGTTGGTGAAAGGAATCGTAGGAACTGAATGCGTAGGACAGGTCGTGCTAGCAGGTTATCCATGGTGTATGGGACCGAGGTCAAGACAGAGAGTCGGTAAGTGGGCGGGATCGATCCGGGCTTGAGAGACTTCGAGGATCATAAAGCAAGGCCAGCAGGCCCAATGTCGCATAACTTCGATGGACGAGAACTGGCATCGTCAGCATGGTATGGCCGTGGTTGATGTTAGAGATGAGTAGCGAAGGAAAGACAGACGGTGTCATTGCGGAGGATCGGGATGTTGGGTCTGGAATCCAATGAAGCAGTGAGAAGCACCTTAATATTGGAGAGTAGTCGGAGCAGGATCATGCTTAGAAAGTGGCTGTTGAGGAGTACTGCCAGCGGGAGGCGGAATCCTTGTTCAAGGGATCGAGGATCGAGGTAGAGTACAGGCCTGGTGAAGGTGTGGAATCCGAAGTTGCAACTTGATGAAGGGGTACTGGACCTGGAGACAAGTCCGCTGTGCAGGGCCGATAGATCGGAAAAGGTGGTAAGGGAGATGAAGCGGTACAGGTTGATCGAGCCGAATGTATCATCCCACGAAGAGGAGTGATCCTTCGTAGTCGGGGAAGGGAACCGGTTGATTTGGGAAGCGGAGAGACGTGAGTGAGAGGCAGGAAACTCGGAGAGAACGGTGCACTGTCTGGGGAATCGGGAGTCCCAGGTTCAGTACAAAACAAACTACGAGATGAAGGCGAAACCGGAGTAACCCGGACCGGTGAAGGAGGATCAAAAGGACCTGGAAAACGGCAACCGACGGGACTTGTAGACGATCGCAGAAACGACGTCGAAATGTTGGAAAGGGGACCGGTAACCGTATCCCATAAGGCGGTGAGAAGCGAGGAGGCGGACTCGGCGATGCTATTAGAGGAATTGAAACTACTGTCGAGGGCAGGATCGGGCGAAGATTGCGTGTGAGGCCCAAACCAACGAAAGGTCCCACAGGATGGAAATTCTCGGAGAAGCTTGGAGAAAATGTAGGATGGAGGCTGTAGCCGTGGACGGACCGTCCTGATGATTCGGAGATCCTATGCCTCGGGTGCGGCTGTTGAGAAAGATGGACCGATGTCGGTGAATCGGGATCAGCAGTGGAGAGCGGTGTGTCCTCTTCGGCTCGGGGAAGGAAAGGGAGTCGGAGCCCCCCCCCCCCTCCCGGAATCAACAGGCGATTCCACACGAAGAGCGAGGATCGACGAATCCATAGGATCTATGATAGAGCTTTTAAGGAACAACTGGTTGGTGCAATTGCCCTAGGAAGAAAGATGCTGCGCTCTGTCCCGATACGCCTAAATTGCGCAGTGAATTATGAGCCCGGCAGGGAAGCCAATTTCAAGCTAGGTTTAATAGAGCTCCAAAGGGGGATAAACTGCTAATTAAATAAAAGGTAATGATATTTTCGTGGCTATAAAACACAAATACTGTATTCCACAACAAAATGTAAGCTACTGAAAATTGTTTGCTTGGTCAAAAAAAGAAAAGCCATCGCCAGCAGCTGAAAATCTCAAATGAAAAATAAAAACACTGCCCACTCGCATCAATTTTTTTAGCACAACTCGCGAGAACCACTTAAATTTTTGAGCGGCCTAACCAATACTGGAATAGGTTTTGTGGGTAACCTGCCTATTCTACAAATGAATGCAAAAATTTTAAAATAACTTACCACTGCCACTTCTTATGAAGATGAAAAATAAAATTACTATCTGAAGTAATATGATGGAGAATATTAGAAAGTTGATTGCTGTCACATGTATCTGCTTGTTTATCTTAGATGGAGCATATACGAAATATATATTGTAACGATCAACAACATGTCTTATGCACATGTAGACAAGTCCTGAAATAAGAATTATTGATCACAAGTTACCTTTTCATTATGTTAAACAATTTCAATCATAAGGTTCAATTTCATAGTCGGTTTTAAAAGACTAAAATTGCAGGGCCTGCACCTGCTTAATTTTAGTTTTTATTGCCTAACCGAAATATACATTACCTGTTTTTATTAGCGATTCTCCTTTTGAGTATCCCCTAGAAGCTTTGGAGCTTGTACCCCAGCCGGACTTGTACCTACTGCGCATGCGCAGGTTTGGGCTAGCTATATAACATGGCGCAGCCGACCGCTTGGCATTATTTCTCCACACCAGAACCTATCAATTGAGGGGAGGCCTGGGAGTGACTACAGGTAATGTATATTTTCGGTTAGGCAATAAAAACTAAAATTAAGCAATTTTAGTCTTTTTATAGTCGAGGAAAATATACATACCTTGGGCCTCATCACGTCCTCTGGTGTTTAGGGAGAGCTCTTGGTTCCGGGTTAGGACGGCTAGTGCATCGTTCCCATCGAACTGGACGTGGCTTGCTTCCACTCCGTCTGTTTGGCTACGATCCGCTAGACAACAATCCGCCGGACGGCAGTCCAGTTGGCGTCAATCCACAGGACGACGGTCCGCTTAGCGTCTGTCCACCTGTCGGTCCGCCATCCCCACCATCCACCCGTCCGCCGTCCACCTTGCGGTCCGCTTGGCATCTGTCGGCCGGACTGCAGTCCGATTGGCATCCATCCGCAGGGCGGCGGTCCGCTTGGCGTCTATCCACCTGACGGTCCGCCACCTGCCTCACGGGCCTCTTGGCAGCGTTCCGTTGGGTAAAAAATCCGCCTAGCAACGGTTCACTCGCCATCAGTCAGCTTAACAGCGATCTGCTTCCATCGCTTTGTTTGGCATCAGTCCTCTACCTCGATTCCACTCCCCTCCTCGGCCTTGTTTTTGTCAAAAAGAGGTGGGGGGGGGGCCACTTGCTTCCGTTTAGTAATGTAGCATCACGTTCCTTGCACCCCTCGCCCCGCTTCTTAGCCCTCCGTCCGTGGGGTAGAAAGGGGATGCTTGCCACACGTTCAGGTGCTATACTGACACCCCGTTCCTGTCTCTACCGTTCCGTCTCGACTCCCTTTCGTCTGATGAAAGACGAGCAACCGAACAGTTTCGGTTGCGGCTGTCCCTCAGCTGCGTTTTTGCTGCACATCCCACTGTTCACACTAGGGACCGTCCGAGTCGCCACCCACTGCGCAGGTTCCTGCGCAACCTCCATTCCTTTAAAATCGAAGCACAACAGCCCCTTTTTCAAGCCAGGTTTCGGACGCGCTCCTTTCGGAACGGATCCCCGATCCCCTATCCTCCCCCCGTCCTGCTGTTCCACCTCCGTTGCCGCGAGGTGCGAGGAACGAGGAGGGGGGGGGGAATGCATCCTCCCACACGGACACATGGAGTGCTAGCCACCTGCATCCTCCTACCAGTGCTGTTGCCACTCACGTCAGTTAATTAGGACTAACGACAAGGATCTATGCTTTTATATCTCGGGTCCGTACCAGCCCCATGCCTACAGCGCATGCTCCTGCGCAGCCTCCATCCTAAAGATGACCATGGACGGCACATTTCGCCTAGCCTTTTTCTCGTTACCTCATCCCCAGTAGCTGTTCCTTACACGTCCGCATGCACGTCCGAGACACGCTTGCCTTAGATTCCAACCAGTCGCCTTCCTACTGCACATAATCAGCGCAGCCTTCATCATGTACAACTATGGGCAGAACGACTTGCCTCGTCCTTCTTCATTGCCATCCTTCCCCACGGTTCCTGGTTACTCGTCCGCAGCACACTCGCCTCCGCTTCCGGTCGATCCTCCACTCCCCGATTCCCCTTGGCAGGGGACCGCCCGGGAAACCACTGGACGGCTCGGTGTCCTTCGTGTCACCGATCCTCTGGATGCTGTCTGCATCCTTCTACATCAGCAAGTACACCACGCAGCGGATTGGTGTCCCCTTCACAAAGACTTTCCTGTCCGCATCACGCCATCACAACGCCAAGGCCCTCTGCCCTGTCTCCTCAGGGACCTTCAACTAGTTTTTGTACAGTATTTACTGTTTCTGTTCCCGGCCACCTTTACAGCTGTCATCCTCAAGATGCCTATCCAATCCACGCCTCTACTAGGGTCACCATACCAACCCCTAGCCGATTTACAGGTTGTCCTGCCGCCTTCACCATCCGCATTGCTGCTAAAATTCTTTGACATACCAGTCTCCAAGCAAGCTAGCGGACCGTTTTTCCAGTCTCTAAGTAGCTGAACTTATGAATTCTTCTCTATACAAACCCCTGACGTCGTCACGATTCCCAGTCCGCCACGGTTCCCGACCCATTGTTTGAGCCCCTCGCATCTAATAAGAATTGAGTATGCTTTTCGTTCCGTTCAAACTCGAAAAACAACACGTTCCCCCCTTGGGCCTTCAACTTAGTCCTCTCGGCATTTTTCCTGTATGACAATAAATCATTTCTCCTAGGGCGTTCACGTCGTGACCACCTTGAGCTTTCCCTATGTCACGATCCGGTTCCTCGGTCCTAGGACCGATCCGGCCACTTACAAAGTTCCTGCGTTCCTACTATAGGAAAGCGGTCGTCTGCACCGTTTCTGCATTCCTACGATGGACAGTGTAGTAACTGTTCCTCCTTTCCTCGGATCAGGACAACGACGGACGAGTACTGCAGTTCCGCACACTCGGATCACCTTGCCATACCAATTGATGAACCTCCGCTCAGCCCGTTCCTCCGTCACCCGTTCCCAGCCAGTACGACAACCTCTTCAACCACCTTCAGCTACGTTCCCGGCTCTTATGGCCGCTTTTCCCTAAGAATCCTCTAGAGGTTCATTCCAGCGCAGACGCTTCGCCCCCGGACGCGTTCCTCGCATCTCTCTGCTTCAAGCATCATGTCCTCCTCTGCTATGGCGACCTCATTCCCGACCTCTCCGGACCTGATGGAATCTTCGCTCCGGGTTACCGCTAACTTGACTCTAGGACCAGGCAGATAACGGACCACTCCATCCGTTCTCCATACTAGGATCGTCTGTCCCCACGAACGCTGCACCGCCGTTCCGGCCAATCACCTCCTCACCGTTCCTCAGCAATCCGCCAGCTGGTCCTCTGGGTCGACCGGTTGCAGCTTTGACCAGTGCTGTTGCCACTCACATCAGTTAATTAAGAACTAACGACAAGGATCTATGCTTTTATACCTCGGGTCCGTACCAGCCCCATGCCTACAGCGCATGCTCCTGCGCAGCCTCCATCCTAAAGATGACCATGGACGGCACATTTCGCCTAGCACATTTCGTTACCTCATTCCCAGTAGCTGTTCCTTACACGTCCGCATGCACGTCCGGGACACGCTTGCCTTAGATTCCAACCAGTCGCCTTCCTACTGCACATACTCAGCGCAGCCTTCGAGGATAAGGATATGGCTCATCCTCGTCCATATCTTGATACAAACCCGGACGCAGCCAGTCCTCTGCCTTCAACTACGCGTCCTGTTACTTCTCCACATGTACCGAGCTGTAGCGGCCGAAGCTACGACTGTAGAGGTGCTTGTAGCCTCGCCGACATCAAGATGGTTTTGACCTTTAACTTCTAGTTGTGGTGGCGGTTTTTACTTTTACGGAAAACAGCACATGTATGCTACTGGCCCAGTATGGGTAACAGAGAGTCATTTGTCCTAACTGTAGGCTAACTAAACAACATTAAAGGGGGGGTATTCGCTGCCACCAGGTGGGTGTTTCTAAATGCAGCTTTACGTTTAATTATTAAGTGTTTTTCTTAAGAACTATAACTTCTACATTTAGTCTAAGTAGCAGAAAAACAGGCGTTTTACAAACTCGTAGGTTTATTAAAAGGCAAATAAATATAAACAGTTACATTTAAATTCGACTGGTGTCAATACAAGAAAATAGGCTTTTAAATTAAAGCACGGCGATTTTTACAACAGGAAAAATCAACAAGAATTTACATTAAATTCAACTCAAACTTCACACTACAAGATGAAGAGTAAAAACGACAATTTCGATTCGAAAATATTTGTGGGAACTCGGGAGCCCGTTATAACATGCAAACCGCGGGAATTACATGAAATAAATCTGGTGCAAACCGCGGGGAATTACACACAAATAGTCAAGATTTTGTTTCCGACCTAAGATCAAATCAACAATCTGTAGATCCTCAGTATTTGGGGGAGCACCCTGGAAAATACGTCTTCAAATGCAGATTTAGTCTTTAGATTAAGTTCATAATAATAAACACGGAAAGAAAGCTGGTTTTTAGAAAGGGACCGTGAACCCTGACGTTATGGTGATGGGGGCCTAGAATGCCGTCTATGGCTCCACCTTCATAATTCCCTCAAAGCTTAAGGTTAGGTTAAGTTTAAAACTAAAATTTAGAATGGGGTATTCCGAAATTAAATTTTCTAAACTAACACTAGTCTAATACGAACCAACTACCTTTGCCCGGCATGGCAACATTCGGACGGGACATCTCCTATACCGACTGGCGTAGTCACCTCTGGCTTTGAGATCTGATGAGCGTGTGCTAACGATTGAGAGGAGCGGGGGCTTTTTATGCTACGTACCGGAAGTTCGCGCGGACGGGCAGAAGAGCTACGGGGGTCTGGTTGGTGGAGGGCTCTGAGAACAATAGAAGAGTCGGCAGCGCAAAGGTTTTTTCGCTTGGCGCCGTTTGAAGGAATGACTATGGACTGCGTGATAGAGAGAGGCCAGTTGAGTTATACTCATTGTTTGGAACGTGAAAAAGGCCTTTACTTACTACGGATTGTTTTCTTATTTAACCACGATGTTATGCATCGCGACTATAGAAGAAAAGATCTCAATATATTTGGTTATTAACATTGGGAAGCCAGGTTTTGCTTTAGGAAATCGAAAGCCAAGTCGGTTTTGCTAAGAACAACTACGGAAAATTAGAAAAGACGTGTACGGGAAAATTCGTAAGAAAAAATATTGCCTAGGCTCCGGTAGTTGGGATGGCAAAAGATTACGTTAAAAAAGATTATCATAAAATAAAGGTTAAGGTTACCAGCGAATGCTAAAACTCATTTTAAATGGTTGAATTAATATTTGTAGACGTAAAACTGGGGTTTTGGATGTTGGACATTTCTCAAGTGCATCTTAGATCGTCACCTTAAATCTACTTAAGAAATATCAAAACAAAGTGTCTGTACAATTATTATCGAGGTTAAGTACCTTCGTAGAGGAAGCACCTCCTAACAAACACTAAACTAATGTTTTAGGCTTTATGCCTAAGTGAAAATAAAAGGTAAATACAAATTTTTACAAGTGGCAAAAATGGCGTCTCGTGTGCTACGGTGATTTTACGGCATCGGTTTTGTGCGTTTTTTAAATGGATGCTGTGAAAGTTCTGGAAGGAATTTTCGGGTTCTGTTTGCGAAGGCAACAGATAAAGTTTGTGGCTATTAAGAGCTGTTTAGATGAGACGGATCGGACCATTTTCTTGGAAGTTACAGGGGTTGAAGTTGGGGTTTTTCACGGCCGAGGCGCCGAGAAAAAAAAAGTGTTCGTTGCCGTAAACGAAATTTTCCCTGAGGTTGTTGTTAGTTTGAGTTGAGGTATCCTCTCAAATCGGGTGAAGAACTCGGGCCTTCTTTACAGAGCCGCCGCTCCGGCTACTCTCAAGTAAAACTGTTCCCTCATCACATCCATCATTTTAATTAACATTGAACACAGACCGAATCACTGCCAATTCGCTGGAATATGGTCCACGAGACGACGACTCGCTTTACGACGGTCTGCTTACCGTCCTTTCATTCATGCCACACGCCGCTTGGCGACGATCTGCCTAACAGCAGTTCACCTGACAACGCAACAACAAGCCTACCTGCCGTTCCATGCTGCCCCAGCCAAGGGTTGGGACGCGTTCCTTTCAAGAGAGATTCCCCATCCTCAGTCCTCCCTCGGTTCTCCTACTCAGCCTCAGCTGCCACGAGGTATGGGGGGGGGGGAGGATACAGCCTCCCATACAGCTCGTGGAATTTACATAAATATTAAACCTTCCTGTCTTCACCCCATCTGCCGGGCTCCATCTATTTGACCGTTCCGTTTCCATCCGAACACCTGCACATTGACCTGGGTCTTTCACGGACCATGTTCCTCTGTCGTCCTGCTTCCCAACAAGGCTTCATTCATCCGTCAATCTGCCATTCCTACAATGGGTGACAATCAGGGATCTACCGGGTAACAAAAAACCGAGTCCGAGCCGAGTCCGGGTAGTAAAACCGGGTCGTAGATTTTCAATTTTTGCTTTATGTTTAATAAGCAGCTTTTTTTACTTTGCTTTCGTTCGTTTTTTGCTTTCACTCATTTTCATTTTGCTTTCGTCCAGGTTTGTATCGCGCATAGTATAACAATGAATGAAAGCAAATAAAAGGACGAAACCAA
>JAHWFP010008921.1:69084-82850 GCA_023313725.1 Lithobius niger
TTGTTGGCTTTAACCCTTTAAGCAACGATGTGGCCCAAGTGTAGTAACGACATATACATACGTCGAAACTTTTATGGGGAAGTGCGGGTCGAAAAATACGATTTTCGGCCAAAATATCGACATGAGAAAAGCTGAAATTCGCTACCCGATATGTTGTGCATCGATTTCTGTAAACAAAACGTTGTTAACGATGTCTATACTTTTATAAAAAGCACTTTAGTTGAGTGCAGTCTCACTAAAAACTGCAAAAATGTGGTGTTCATTCCTTTTTCCGTAGTTCAAGAACAAAAAACTGTTCATTTTCGACAGCGGTAACAGTCGAACCAATTTGACTGGGCGCCGCCATTTTGGATTCATTGAAAAGCTGGAATTCCCCTCTATCCGGGCCACTCAACATATTTTCTCAATGCCCATTTGGCATTGGCCAATCAGATGGAATGTAAGAGACTCTTTCTGGCGGTCTCAAGCTGCCTTTCCAAAGCAATTGGAAGATCGCGCTATCTCATTGGCCAGTTGGCACCACGTGACCGATTTGGCGCACTCTCATTGGCTGACGAACGATTTCACAATGGCCGCCATGGCGCGCTTTGGATTTCACAAGAGCGCTTATGTTCAGTTCGTTGTTGAAAATCATGAGAAAGATGATGTTTCACAACATTAAAAAATTAAAACAGCAGCTGCGATGTACAACTAAAATGGAAAAGGAGTCTATAAACCTTCGCACTATCGCTCATCAGGTGGGAACAACTATTTTTAGCGTAACTATTGCCGACTTACGGACACGTTTTCGCAACACGGAGATTTTCAATTTTATTCGTTTACAGCCCGTAATTAAAAAAAAATGGTCCTCCGAAACTATTAAAGCAATTTATCTGATTTTTTCTGTGCACATTAATGAATATCTATTGTGTGCAAGTAGTTGTAGGGGGATCCAGAAGGTCGTGGAACCGGTGGGAGCGGATCGATCCGTAATGCGGACGGAAACGATGAGGTTTCCCAGTGAGGCAGGGTTGGTGCGGTGAAGGGAACGCGAATAATAATTATTGGTTAGAAATGGGGGTAGTCTTAAGTAAAGGAACCACAATCAGGAATCTTAACACCGTGGAACAGCAGCAAAAACATTGATCGCTGAAATAAGCAATACTATTTCATGAAAATAAAAATAATTTTTTCAACAAATAATGATTACCCTGTTTGTACTCGGTCGAATTTTTACCGAGTCCGAGCCGGGTAAAAAATAGCATTACCCGGTACCGGGTCGGGTATTTACCCGGACCCGGTCGATCTCTAGTGACAATGAATGCTACAAGGTTCTTCAGTCCGCTTCCCAGTTCCTCACCTTCTTTTATGTTCCTCTGCACTCAACGCTACGTTGCAATTCTGTACGCAGTATCACCATTGCTGGGCAGGGAAAGTATGATCCTCCCCATCCCTGGGGGTTTTCTCCTCCCTTGCAACGGCCACGACTGGCGCACCCCGGTCCTCCGTTCCTTGCGGTTCAATCCTCCCATCATAGAACTCACCGGTTTTAACCGTGTGTCCTTAATGCTTTGATGCCTCTTCCACGATCCTTGAGGATGCTCCCGGCAGCCGCTCTTCCTACACATCACTCCCAGTATTTGGAATTGCCCATGGGCTGCCTAATGCGCCCGGTCACAAAATACTTCACGTACCAGCTTGTCCCCGTCCGTTACGGGCTTGGTTTACTTCCATCCGTCTTCAGTTAAAACTGACGATCTGCTTAGCTTCCAGTCTACGCCTGGTTAAGATACGTTTTGTTGCCCTCTTCAGTTTCGCATTTAGAAAAAAAAAACCCTTTACAGTAACTTCGTTACTCCGATATTCCCTAATGGTCTCAGTCACGTATTAGCGGCTGTTTCTCCTCTACCCTGGAACCTGTTTGCATCTGCTGCACCACGAGCCGCTTCTGCTCCTAACGTCCGACTCGGTCCGCGCCTTTGCGCATCCGCACTTATACCACGACGGGAACGCATCCCACGTTGGGCATTTCTGCATCGATCCGGAATCGTCCTCCACCCGTCCGGTTGCTTTCAGGTTCGTCGAGTCAGTTGATTTCAGGGTAGCTAGTCCGTACCCAGGGCGACCGTCACCAAGGACCCACCTCTGGTGACGAAGTCTGTTGAGTAGAAAAACAGGTAATGTAGATTTTCGACGGCAATCAAAAACACTATCTTAAAAAAGTAAAAAAAGTAAAAAGTAAAGGGTTTATTACACACAAGAAAATGAAACAACTACAAAGAATATAAAGACAAATAGTCTTATCAATCCCAGGTACAGGTAAAAATAAGTACATAAAAAAAATTAAGTTATCAGAAGTGAAAGTAAAAAAATCTAAAAACTAGTAGTAAGTAAAAATAAACACATGAAGGTTGGTCTCAGCACATATGGGGGAGGGGGAGGGTTTGAAAATTAAGTTAAATTACTTAACAGTAGCTCTTCCAAAAGTGTCTTCTTTAAATTAGATTTGAACGAATGCAGGGATGACAATTGCTTTAGGTGCTCAGGTAACATATCCCATTGGCGCATGGCCCTGTTGCTATAGTTACACTGTGATAGTTTGGTTCTGTGGTACGCCACGTGAAGCATTCTGGCTGTCCGGGTCTGGTGATTATGGAGACTATAATTGTATATAGTTTCCTCAAATTAGTATGGTATAAGATTTTTCAAGGTTTTGTATGTGAAAATAATTTGATTATATGCCATAAGTTTGCAAACTGGTAGAATCTTCTGTGCGATGAAGAGTGGAGTTGTATGGTCAAAGCGTCTGGCAAAGGTCAATATTCTAACTGCTGCTTTCTGAATTAAATGAAGCCTATGAAGGTTACTCTGGGAAGTGTTGCTCCAGACTACGCTACAATAATTAAAATAAGGCAAGATAAATGAATTGTACAACATCAAGAGTGTTCGAGAGTTTAGGTATTGTTTCAAATGTCTTAAGATTCCAACACTCCGCGACAGCTTGCTTCGTAATTGTCTGATATGCTCGTTCCTTGATAAATGGTCATCAATGATAACTCCAAGGAACTTCACATGAGTTGCTTGTTTTAACTGCACACCTTGAAGACTAATGTTTAGTTGTGTTTTATCATAACGACGTTGCCGAGGACATATAACCATATAATTCGTTTTTGAAACGTTTAAAGTTAGTTTGTTTTCTTACCGAAAATAAACATTACCTGTTTTTCAACAAAACAGCCCGCCCTTCCTCCCCTCTTGAGTTACCTTGGTGACAATTGGGAGGTTTATCAAAGAGATGAAGAATGGTCCGGCGCCAGTGCTTGTATGAGGAGGACTGCGTCTGCGCAGTGGGACAAGTACGGGACTGGCAGGGAAGCCAACTTTCTTTCTCTGGAATAAGCACAGTGAGAACCATAGAGTGCATAAGAAAACCAGGTAATGTATTTATTTTCGGTTGGGCAACAAAAACTATCTTTAACCAGGTTGGCTGGTAAGAACCAGGTTAGCTGGTAAGATCGTGTTTTTATTAGTGGACTTTGTCACCCAGAGGTGGGATAGGTGCGCTCAGTTTTCCCTCATGTAAAAGTCAGCGCCCCAAGAGCAAGTCTTTGGTGAAGTCATTCCTGAAATTACCTCAGCCAATTACACTGGTCGTGGAACTGGTGGGAGCGGATCGATCCGTAATGCGGACGGAAACGATGAGGTTTCCCAGTGAGGCAGGGTTGGTGCGGTGAAGGGAACGCGAATAATAATTATTGGTTAGAAATGGGGGTGTCTTAAGTAAAGGAACCACAATCAGGAATCTTAACACCGTGGAACAGCAGCAAAAACATTGATCGCTGAAATAAGCAAATGCGGATTTTCCACAAACCAGCAGTTCAGAGTCGTTCCCGATGGCAGTTTTGGAAAAATCAACATTTTATTGGGTAACGATTTTTTGTTTAAACAACCTGAATTGGTTAAGTTAAATTGTGCAGACCAAATATTAGAAATAGGGGATCTCAAATTTAATTTGTCTCCATCACCATTTGATGCTTGGGAAAATTATGGTCAGAACAAGGAGTTTACTAATTTCGAAAATTATAACGTTACAACTGAGCATATTGCAACGATCAACGTACAGCAGAAAATCTACGATCTATTTGGAATCCGACACCTCAACAATATTACATAGAGGTACCCGTTTCTTTGTACAAAGATGTTGTTTTGCCAAACAATAGCGAGACAAAAATGTGTGGCGTTCTCCACCAAGCCTATCCTGAACAGCAAAGTGGCATATTTTTGCCAGAATGCAACGAAATTCCGATCCTTCTTGCCAGATGTTAACACTAGCACTATACGTTTAATTCCGATTATGGCTAAAAACACACCTAGGAAAGATCAATTTCTAAAGGCAGGTTCTATTTTGGGCCACTACACAACGGCTGAGATAAAATACAATGACGAAGAGAACAATGAAGAAGATCCGGCATCTCCAACAACAAAAGATAACCCCCCCTCCCAAAGACTCAGCTCAAACAATAGGAAAAGCAAGCACAAAAGATACCACGGACAAAAGATCAGCCACTTCCCGATCTAATCCCGGATCCCAATCTGACTTCCTTCCCCCTTCAAAGCCCACTCAGACAAAGGGAAGCACAGGAATAATAACCAACACGGAAGAAGGACACACCGACTCAACAAAAGCCAATCTCGAAACCGAATCTGACTTTTTCCTTCCTTCAAGGCCCACTCAAACAAAGGAACGCGCACAGTCCATTGACATCAACAGCGTAGGGTCGGCCCACTCAATGCCATCAGCGGAAACAGCCACCGAACAAAGACCATTTTCAGAAGATGAATGGAATAGCTTGAAGTTTAAATTTAATTGACCAGATTTAAACGAAGAACAACGGATGGAATTTTTGGACATGCTCAAGACACACCAGGACGCCTTCAGCAAAAACGAATTCGATCTTGGAACATACGAAAACTATGAAGTGAACATTGAAACGGGATCATCAGCCCCAGTAAGGTCGAAAATCTACAGGGTGCCCTTCCATCAACGGGAAATTTTGGAAAAGTACTTAAAAGAATTAGTCAGCATAGGCGTGATCAAAGAATGCAAATCAGCCTAGCTCAGTCCATGCCTTCACATAAAAAGAAGACCCGAGGGATATAGAGTCGTCATTGACCTACGCGGCCTCAACGCAGTTACTGAATCCGTCTAAGTACCCCTGCCCATCATCAGTGAAGCACTCGCAAATCTCAACGGCGCCAAATACTTCACCAAGCTAGATTTTCGAATGGGATTTTTTCAGCTGAAGCTAGCTGAGTCAGCCATGGAAAAGACAGCATTCCAGAGTGCCAACAAGGTATATTGTTTTTTCCAAACTTCCAATGGGCCTGAAAGTAGTACCTGCTCACTTCCAATTGTGCGCCCAGCAGATTTTCGCAGAGATTTTAGGTGCCTACTGTACGATGCACCTTGACGACGTGCTCCTCAGCTCCTAAAGTTTCCGAACCCACCTACTGCATGTCAGCAAGGCCCTCTCACTAGTGGAGAAATCGAAAATGAAACTCGGCCCCGATAAATGCATTTTCGCCGCAAAACAAGTCAAGTTTCTTGGATTTATCATTAACGAAGATGGAATACAGCCAGATAGAGACAAGATTAAAGCCATGGGAGCTCTTCCCACAGCCTAAAAACGTCAAGGAAATATGTAGATTCATAGGAATGTGCAGATTTTTTCTCAGCTTACTCAATGAGCCTTACCAAGCTCACCAAGACGAATGCGAAGTTTATATGGGACAAGGACGCCGACGACGCTTTCAAGGGACTACAGAAGGCTATGGTAAACGCAGTAACGCTATGCCACCCAGATTTTTCCAAATTTTTTTACGTAGAGGCAGATGGTAGCGACGTAGCGCTCTGCGGCTGCCTCATACAAGTACACGACGGCTTCACCTACCCCTTAGCCTATACTTCAAGAACCTTGACACCTGCAGAAAAAAAGGAAAGTACTACGGTAAAGGAAATTTTAGCGGCGGTACATGCCTGCGAAACGTTTCGCTCCATCTCCTTGGTAAATCCTTTTTTTTTTTTGGCATCCGACCACATGGCTCTGTATTTTTATGCAACAGTAGGATACTAACAAAACTAAGGGAATACGACTTCGAAATTCAACATAGGCCTGGCAATCTTATACCTGTGAGTGATGCTCTATCACGAGTAGAGATACCAGTTTGTGTACTGGACTCACAATTCCCGGACTGGACACGAAGCCACCTAGTAGCAGAGCAAAAAGCAGACGACTATTTTGGGAAAATCCGGCTCAGCATCAAGGACAGCGAGCCAGCAGACGTCATAGATGCCAGTAATAAAAGAACATTTATTACAAGGATTTTGATGGCATGCTATACAGACATGGCTAAAAGACCCTTCACAAGGAAAATTAGAAGATATAGCCCAAGTTTGCATCCCCGAAGCTCTATTAAACTTCTGCATTCGTGACTACCACTCCTCCTCCGCAGCAGGCCACCGAGCAGCCAAAAGCACCCTCAAACTTATCCAACTACACTGTTTTGGCCCACTATGATCAGAGACATCGATCACTACGTGAAGACATGCCTTTCTGTCAGTAGTACAATGGCCCTAACAAGCCACATAGTCCATGCTGTTAGTGCAAAAACATTTCAGTTCCGGCTACAAGCTGCATATTGTACATGGAAGCTGTTCACATGTTGTAGTTTACAAATCCGCCGGGAGACACTCCCGGCAGTGACGACGTATAGCCGTGATAACATCATCAAAATGGCCACCACGCGATGTACTGAATCTCTACTATCTCCGGAACTAATTGATCAATCCTATCGTGCGACCTATTGTTGGAAAGATAATTTAATTTGCTAAAAGAAATGCCTGAACAACATATGCCATAAATCTGTTTATTTTTTATTTAATCTGAAGAAAAACATAATATGACTGCTGTGCCTTGTACTATTTCATAATTATCTCCGGAACTAATCGATCAATCTGTTCGTGCATCCTATCATTGGAAAGGTAATTTAATTTGCTAAAAGAAATGCCTACACAATGTATGCCGTAAATCTATTAGGTTCTACGTAATTTGAAGGAAAGCACATTATGATGTCCTCAAAATGGCGACCATGCAATATACTAAATCTTCTGTATCTCCGGAACTAAGTGATCAATCTTATCTTGCGATCTATCGTTAGAAAGACAATTTAATCTTCTAAAGGAAATGCCGGAACAATGTATCCCGAAAATAATTTAGTTTTTGTTTAATGTGAATGAAAAGATAATGTGCATGTAATTATTGCCGCTTTATATGTGGCTCTTTTGGAAAGGGTAAATTATTAAGGCTGTGTCGTTTTGTTCACAGTGCGTAACTTGAGCAGTGACCTTCACAGGCACACGGTAGTGTGCAAGTCATTGTTTGATATGACATCTCGTACCTCTCTTGGTACACTTGCAAGTCTATAGAGGCTACGTTACCCCAGCAGTTGTCATCCATCCCAGAATATCAATTCAGCAGATTCTTGTTGTCTCCGCTTAAACGGCTGTCTGAACTGTCAATTCATCGCCCTGATTTTGATAACCTCATTCTGCAGAATATGATGGCCTGCTATGCTAACCTTGTGTGCGTCTGCGTCATCGCACGTGAAACAACTGCGTACCTGCTTTGTTTTACGTGCGATCCACCGATGACTTTAGAATGCGGTCTGCCCTTCATGGTGTTGCAACAAAGGCTTGAACAAAGTTTTCATTCCAGCCACTACCTGCTAACTCACAACCACTCGCCTTAAACTGGTGTCCGCGATGGATTGACCTTCTTAAGAATACTTATTATAATGTTCATGGCACGGCGAACCACGAATGAGGAATTCACATCATATATTGGGAGCAGAATTGATGTGCATTTACCTTTCAAACCTTCATGGATATTTCGACGGGAATGGAAGGCTACCCAAGATAACACTATTACCTTCGTGGTCAGCCTTGCTTCTGGTGGATTCTGACCAGTCCATCATTTCCACGGGTGTACCAATGGTTTTTTTTTTTTCGACCATTGGTAAGGGTGCGCATCACATGAACATTTAGTCGTATGAGGAAGATTTGTGGAGGACTCCGGCAAGCCTATCCTGCTTTATTCTTTGATTGCCCTAAGTTGAGAGGGGTTGTCACAGACATACCTTTTGGTGGGTGAAAGATGAGTCATGCCTGTTCCATAGAATGAGTTCGCCGATGTACTGAAGGCTGTGTTATGTTCTATATTAACAATTGCAGCTGCAGCACAAGTGAATACATTATAGATAACAAAACACAGAATAAAACCAACTTTAATTACACGTATAAAGTGGCAATAATTTGTCTTTTCTTATCGTATATTTGTGTTTCTTCAAATTAAACAAAAGAGACTTACGGCATACATTGTTCTTGCAGTTCTTTTGGCAAATTAAATTATACTAGCTGTACCCCCGGATTAACATACGCCGGTCTAGCCGGTACCTGAGTGAAATACTGTACTGGGTAGAATGGAATGAAAAGGGGACCGTCTGCCCCTCTCTCTCCTTCTTCGAACGCCAGCGTAACATACGCCGTTGTAGCCGATTCCCGTATGTGTGAACATGAAATGAAAACAGATGGGGAACCCTCCCCTCTTTGAGCCTCCATCCCCCCCCCTCCCTCACATTCCCCATTGCTCATTGCTTGTGGTGCGGTGATTCGACAATGGTCAATAGGGTAGTTGGGCACTTGTTCTGGTACTGGTCCTGGTACTTGTTCATGATGTATAGTAGTTAGATGTAAGTAGAGTAGTTTGAGCACATGGTGTTAACAGGCCAGTAAGCTCTAATAAATATCAATATCAATATCTCACCACTCATTAGCGAAATATATATATATATAGATTTCCAACAATAGGTCGCAGGATAAGATTGATATATTCGTTCCGGAGATACCACAGATTAGTATATCGCATGGCGGTCATTTTTATGACGCTATAATATGTTTTTCTATATATTTAACAAAAACTAATATGTATGCGGCAAAATTGCTCTGGCATTTCTTTTAACCAATTAAATTATCTTTCCAACGATAGGTTACACCGTAAGATTGATCTATTAGTTCCAGAGATACACAAGATTTAGTATATCAAGTGGCCATTTCGAGGAGGTCATAATACGTTTACCTTCAAATTACGCAAAAACTAACAGATTTACGGCATACATTGTTCAGGTATTTCTTTTAGCAAATTAAACTATCTTTCCAACGATAGTTCGCACGAAAAGATTGATCGATTAGTTCCGCAGATAATTGAGAATTAACATATCACACAGCAGTCATATTATGTTTTTCTTCAGATTAAACCAAAACTAATAAATTTATGGCATATATTGTACAGGCATTTCTTTTAGCAAATTAAATTATCTTTCCAACAATTGGTCGCACATTAGGATTGACGGATTAGTTCCGGAAATAATAGGCATTTAGTATGTTGCACGGTGGCCATTTTGATGACGTCATCACGCCTTACGTCTTCACTTTCCGGGAGTGTCTCCTGGTGGATTTGGAAATTACAATGTGTGTATAGCTTCCATGTGCAATATGCAGCTTGTTGCCAGAACTGAAATGTTTTGGCACTTTTTGTTGCTAACAGCACATACGAACACCAACACTCGGAGCCTACAAGCTTCTACAGAGACCAGGAGAGAGTTGGTCTATGGATTTGATAGGAAGATTAAACACCACTCACAAAAATAATGCCTACGTGATGACACTCGTAGATGACTTCAGTCGCTACGTCATTGTTTTTGAAATCCCCGACAAACGAGCCGAAACTATAGCTAGGAAGCTATACACCAAGCTTTTCGCACGATTCTCATCCCCCAGGGTGCTCCGTTCTGACCTCGGAGGCGAATTTTGCTCTAACGTTAGCGCAGAATTATGCAATTTATTCAACGTGAAGCAAATAAACTTCACCCCATACGCTTCTTGGACAGGAGGAGGTGTAGAGATCTGTAAGAACTCGGTACAAACCGTTTTAAGGAAGATAGTAGCAGACGACCCACATTGATGGGACGACAACCTACAAGCAGCCTGCATCGCTTTGAGTTCTACCCCCACAGCTCTACACTGTTGTCACGCCACCTATTTCACTTCGGTGTCGAATTCAGGATCCTCAGCAGCTTGATCTTCCAACCTGCAAGGAAAATTTACAACAGCGATGACGCAGTAGTCAGACTGAAGACAAAACTGTTAAAAGCGTTCAAAACGCTATCGCAACTCGACGTCAGCAAAACGCTAACGCAACTCAACGTCACCAGAATTTCTACAACAAGACTGCACGCCCCTACAGATTCATGACAGACGATTATTTATTAATTAAATCCTTCGTGAAGATTGAAGAAATCTCCAGTAAACTGCAGAAAGTATGGGTTGGGCCGTACAGACTAGTAGAATTCATAAACCCAGTCATCGTGAGAGCAGTACACTACCTGGATCCCTTCAAATCCGTCAGAGTGCACACCAATCACTGTCGGCCTTACTTTATGCGATCAAGAAACCCGATTCAGTCTTTCTCCACGCCCTACAACTTGGATTTGACAGAAATCCAGAATGGAGGATTGAACGAATCCGAACAGAAAATCCGCTGTAAAGGTAGGATAACTAAATCCTGAAATTGGTTAGGAGTATCGGCACCAAACATTAAAAACTCGGGGACTCATATTTTTTTTTCTTAGCGATCGTTAGCACTAGGCCTATTTCCAAAAGACCATCAACTTTAAAACTGTGTACCTCCACACGGAAAATGGACTATATCGACTCTGGTTTTCACCATTTAATAGCCCTGAACTCTGTCTACGATTCTTCAGAAACAGAACTTTAAATTTCTTCATACTTTGATCTCTACAGCCATTTGAAAAAGTGCTCAAACTGAGCGCCGCAGCACGCAATTCACGTCGCCGTTTTACACCAAAATTGTAAATATTTATTTGTACTTTGAATTTCTTACAGGCATAAAGCTGACTAGCTTAGTGTTGTTGTAGGAGGGGCTGCCAATCGGCACTCAATCACATACATGTACGAGGACCCGTACTCGATGTTTTTATTCTATACTAAGGTGACGATTTTAGCAACCATGAAAACTTCGACTGCACTCTTGTTATTATCTGCGGCTACAATAATACTTTAATTTAATACGTTTTAGCATTCAAACACAAGCTGGTTTATTTTAATCTTTTGCTTAGTGCTTTTAAAGCAATCTTTAACGTAAATTTTTCCCATGAACTCTACCTTGTTCAAAAAACGGCAAACACTACTATTTTTATTTTACCGGACATTCAGTGTTATATCTTGTATTTTATTTCAGGGCTCCGACCATAGTAACCTCATCCAAATGTACAGCAAAAGCCTTTTCCTACTATTAAACAGTTTATTTCATTTTGAGCAACAAACTTCGTTTAACCCCCCCCCTCCTTCAATAGTTGCGATGCCTAACATCGTAGTTTAAACCCAAAAAAATATATATAGGCCTATTCACGCTGTTATGAGTTCAAAACTCGATGCACTTTCCAATCTAAGGCCTCCCATGCCCCAAAAGTCGGCAATTTCCTTTGCTCCAAGAGCAGCTCCAATTTCCTTCTAACCAGTATACAGCATTCAATTTCCCCTCCACTCAGAGTCGCGTAGCTCCCTCGTCCGTCCGCGCTTCCATTCCCTCATGCTTGAGTGACAGCCTGGCCGGCCTGCCTCATTCCCTCCCTCTCCAGAGGTTCTCCACCCCCCCTCCCCCCCCCCCCCAGTAGCTCTCTTACAGGGACGCGCTTTCCCTCCTCCTTGCAGCCAGGCAGCAGGTATAAAACTCGGCTGCAGAGGGAAATAGATAGCATAGCTCAAGATCTCAAAGGCTAGAGGTTACGACGGCGGTCGAAGCAGAGATGTCTTGCCGGTCCGAGTGTTGCCATGCCGGGCAAGGTAGCAGTTCATAGGTAACTAGTTTAAACTTGAATTTTTATTTTGGAACTTATTTCTAAATTATTAGTCTTAAATTTAAACTTAACTTCTAACTTTGAGAAAATTATGGGTAGTCAAACGCCATCGGCATTTCTGGTCTAGGACTCCCATAAGGTCCCCTTCCTAAAAAACCGGCTTTTTGTTTCTTATTTATGAAAGCTCAGTGTTTTCTAAATAATCTAAAGATCACCGAGATCTAGTGTGTATTATCGTTGAAGCAGAGCTTTCAAATGGCTGTTCCATACAATACTAATCTTGATTCAGTGTGATAGTTGAGTGATTTTAGTGCAAGGGTTGCTAATTTCTTTCAAAGACTATTTTACTTAATGTAAGGATCATTTTGCAACTTAGAGAGTTGTAATAACTCAAGTTGACTTTTTCTAGTCCAAATTATGTAATTGAACTTAATTTTAGTTCTACTGCCGATTTCATGTAAATCCCAAGGGTGCTTTTAAGTCAAAGCTTTTAACGTTATTCTTGTGAACAAACTAGTTGACAGATTGTAAATTGTTGTCTTATTAAAATACGAAAGCGTTGTTTTTAAACGACAGTTTGACTTCCGAGTCCGATTTAATTTGCAGGGTTAAAATAAGTAAAAATAATTATAATTAATTATATATATTATATAAATTTTATTTTTATTTAAGTGTCTACTCCTAAGTAGGCAATTAAATACACACCCATCGTGCTGGCAGCGAACCGTGATTAGATTGTACAGAAATTCTTAGTTAGGACTTAGACGATCTACTCCTAAGCGTGCAGTAGACACTGCTATGCTGTTTTTCCGCAAAAGTCAAAACAGTCACTTTGTGAGTATACTACTCATTTAACCGCAACTTCACCAGATGTCGGTGCCAGACAGTAAGCACCTCAAGACCCTGTAAGCGCAGCTACACCGCGATCTGATTTCCAAACTGCATCTTGACCCATCCGACAACGCTGCAAAAATCGATGCGCCTTGCTTGCACCCCCAACAAGTAAAACCCCAGCGTGCACCCCCCCCCCTCATCAAGCTAATCCTCAGCAAGACACCACTCCAGCCAAAGGAGCAGAGAATCGAAAGCGTAAGCTGGAATCTGACTGGGTAGCAAAGGGCGCCTGTGCCATTTAGAGAAATGAAGGGGGAGGGGCACCATGCATTTTATCAGGAATTCAAGTCTGACGGGTCTGGAGAGCGCTCTAAGCTCCCCAAGCATTGTCCACAGAAGAGTCCAGGAGCCTTTGCTTAATTTTAATATTCTACTGGCTTTGAAGAGCGTCAACACGTGTATTACCGTATATTTAAAGCATTGGCTTTTTATGAACTTCTTTCTTGGAAGTCATGGGTCTTTTTTTTTCTTTGAAGGGGGAGGGGGGAGGAGTTTAACAAGAGTGTTGAAAAAGAAATAAAGGGTAAGGAGAAAGAAGGGGATTTGGGCCTGAAGGAAAGCTCAACAACGGAAAAGATTTCATTTTTCTTTCGCGGAGGGGTAAAACAGAAGGCACCCGTGGGGCACCAAAAGTGTGGTAACCAAAGGGCGCCTGTGCCAATGGCACAATGGCAGTATGGCCAGTCCAAGCCAGGCGTAAGCAACGCGAACCTCACGCGTCTGCGACGTTACAGAAACGTTTAAGACTTAGAGAGCAAGAATTGGAAGAAAAGCGTAAAAGTTACGCCCAAACCACGGTATACCTGACCTGTTCCAGTATTAATAATCCAGAAATTAGGCGCAAGCGTAATTTCGGCCAAGCATTAGTGCAGGATCACAAGTAGCTAACCCCCCCCCCC
>JAHWFP010008922.1:0-10888 GCA_023313725.1 Lithobius niger
CTGGTGGCCAGATTAGTTCTATTCGGACAGAATTGTGTGTGAACGGTTGTAACAAGTTTTCTTTGTTCTTGGAATATTTTTAAAGAACTTTAAGACCACAAAAAGTTTCTTGTGAAGTTAGGTACTTGACTTTTGATGCTTTAGAATTTTTGATTGTCTTTATACGAATTTCGTACATCCAAGGTAATTAGCTCTCCCCCAACCTCCAGCCACCTCATAATTGCAGCTAACTGGCTACCTTCTTCAACATCCAATACAGTAAGAAAACATCCATGCGTTGCAGCATCCAGGGACCAGTAAAAGGCATTGTGAGGACATCACCCCTGCTACGACGGGAGCTTGTTTACTTGTATTAACTGCAGCATCGTTTTTTTTTCGTGCACCAATTTGTTCGCTTATCACCTGTTGGTTAGCGAGGAGTTCATTCCCTAATCTTAATAGTCGGTGATTCAAGGATGATGCGGCTAATGAGCTAATAAATTTCTTACTTCTACCTTTTAGTTTAATACATCAATTTACTTTTTTGTTGTTTAAATGTTTTTACGTCTTTTTTGGTCCGCTCGTTTGGCCACAAACCCCAAATGCGATATCACTTGCCTACTCAAGCCAATGAACCTAAGCAAAAAACACTGCCCATACAGTCATATTTCAGATAATAAACCTATAAAATGCGATATGTGGTTTTACGATTTTCAAGTAAATCAAGCGGAACCTGCAATTAAAGTCAAAGCTGCATTATCAAAAATAACACTTTGAGCAAATAAACTGTAGGAATGAGTCACACCAGACTGTGTCCAGATTGTCTGTCTACTGTGCCCGCAGTGAAATGGATAAGAGTCAAGTAAATGCAGAAATAAGGGAAGACTAATAAACACGGGGTATAGGGGATCATGATTGGAAAGTTTTCTTGGCTAAGCTAAGCGACTGAATTTGGATTTAGTGTGTTGTTTTATCAGTGAGTGTATTTATAAATTAGAAATGAGAGTAGAATGAGAGGTCATCCTTAGAAACTTCTTAAAAAAAAACCCATTTAGACTTAATTGCAGGTGGTATTTCTTTGCAAACCGAATGATAAACATTTGGAATGCATTATACCTGGTGACGTTGTTATAGCCCCATCCATTCAATGCTTCAAGGCAAAACTAAACAAATGTGATTTATTATCTTTATTATAATTTAACTGCCAACAAAATTGTTACGTACACCTACTCCTATTGTGTAAATGTGTATAACCTTGTACATTAATTCTTTTGACAAAACCCCACCTCTCTTGCTGTTATGTGGCAAATAAGCCTTATTATTATTATTATTGTCTGTTTGAAACACGATAATGTTCAGCAATTTGTTCTGACTTGGTTAAAATTTCATGACAAGGCAGCTTTGGTACATGAAAGAAACCTGTTCGAAGATGAAATTCCTAACTCAAATATTTTAAGCGATAATCGGGTTTTCCGTATGGCCGTGAAAACGATCCCCCGCTACAAGAAAATTAAAAGTTGGCAGAAATTTGTAGACTGGGTTTGGTAGACACACATATAATTTTAATTCGGTGACGTTACCAAACCACCAGTCTGCATTTCCCTTTTTACAGCATTTGGTTTCAGAAGCCATGATCGCAACTGAATTATTGGTAAATCATAATTAGCGTATTAACAGACAGCGTTAATACGCCTCAAGTTTTATTACTAATACATAACACATTTGGCCTATTTATTAACTAAGACCTACCGGTATTACAGTTCATATGGGGTAACGTGGCCTGGTGGTTAGCATGTCCGTCTCATTTGCCAGAGGTCCCGGCTTCGAGTCTGGTCTCAGCCACCCCTGGGATTTTCGGGAAGAGAAGGGCCCTGTGATGTCTCGTGCTCATGTCGATTGTGGCATGTAATGGATCCTAGGAATTTCCAATGGAATTTACCTAGCAAAATTGTCCCTCTCCCCTTCTGGCGCCATGGCTAACGCTGGGTGCGCGTCAAACAACAACAGTTCATTCACGCACTTCACGCGTCTCAGTTCGACATTGCAGGTCATCAGAGACCAATTCAGCCAATATTCGTCCTCCCTCATAACTTTTAACGGCTTTTTAGTGATGTGATGGACTGAGCGTGTTTCTCTGTTTATATCTCTATACTATCCATGTTTATAAATTAATAAACAAAAAGGGAACGTTAAATGTTAAGAGTAAGGGCCTAAAAGTCAAAACCTAGAAGGAACACGGACAAGCTTTGAGAGTAAAGGTAACATTTTGTTAGTAAGAGGCTGGTAAGCATTAAACCCTTACTACCCGGTTTCCAGCTTAGTTCTATTCGGACAGAATTGTGTATGAACGGTTGTAACAAGTTTTCTTTGTTCTTGGAATATCTTTAAAGAACTTTAAGAACACAAAAAGTTTCTTGTGAAGTTAGGTATTTGTATTTTGATGCTTTGGAATTTTTGATTGTCTTTATACGAATTTCATACAACCAAGGTAATTAATGATAACTTTTCAAGCTCAAAGCAGAGCATGAAACCCAACTTTGTAAATATAATTCTAGAATATTTGGACGGAACGTCTGTGTGTACGGTTGTAGCAGTTTTTTGTGTGCTTTCAATATCTTTAAAGAACTGACTTAGAATTTTTGACTATCTCTAAACGATTTTCGTAGGTTTAAGGTACGGTAATTGGAGACAACCAATAACGTACTCGACTGGGAATACGTCATCACGTTACCAAACCAAACCAAAATATATATTTATATATATATATATTTCAACCCAAAGGAGATCAGGAAACAGATACCTCGCTACGATTGGATCATCACATGGGTGTTTCGCCAAAACGTGTTTTTTTTCTTTCCTAAGGACGAAAGCTGGCTACCGGGTAGTAAGGGTCTAATGATTACCAGTCATTTATTGACAAAATTTTACACTTAGACCCTTAACTGTCAAAACTTGCCATTGTTCCTTTTAGGTTTTTACTTTTAGACCTTACTCGTAACATTTAACGTTCCTATTTTGTTTATTAATAAATGTTACGTTGAAAATTTTATCTAAACTATAAAAGAGTGATGGTACTGCTGCAACAAGAAAAACATAGAAAATTTTGGCTCAGCAATACTTTCGGGGATATAAAGCGATGTACCAAATTTCATTCCAATCCGACCTTTCGTTTGGGCTCCATGCACCTAGGCTGTAAAAGTGTAACCAACGGACTAACCAACATTTTGGAATTTGTTGTCCGTTATAGGCGACATTTCGCTCGCTCACTCCACCAACCAATAATTTCAAAATGCCCACCTAATTTCAATATGGTAGGTATTAGAGAGTACTATTGATGATGACACAGTGATTGTCTCAATTGGTATCACGAAATTGTGTCTACATTCTTAATTTGAAGCATAATTTCAAATTGGTCGCCTGATGATGGCCTGGTGATGATGGCACATTCACAATTTCACTTGGTATCAGCTATTTCGTCTCCGTTCTAAATTTAAAGTAAATCTGACGATAATAAGAATAATTTCAAAATGGCGACCTGATTTCAAGATATCGCCGATTACAGATTTACAGCGACGATGTTACATTCATTGTTTTATTCGATATCAACTAACAGCTGGCTTGTCTTATGTGCAAAATTTGAAAAAAATCGGAATTTTCCCAGTGACAGACGAAAGTTAGAAACACTGCATTCGTCCGGAGATTGGAGGATTCCTATCTACACCGAACAATGGGAACAATTATACACACTATGGTGTAGGATTCCTATCTACACTGAACGTGAAGCTCCATTCTTCTCGGAACATTAGGAACTGATCCTGCATAGAATGCTACCTTTAGTGCCAGTACGCATTAACATTTAACAAGGGGGATGGCAGTGTACCAAACAGTATTCAGGAATCTAACAGAAATGTTATCTACCCGGATATAATTGTACATTTGGAGAATTTGGTTATAGTAAGGAGTTTTTTTTTTTTTAATCTGCAAAATAAGATTGTTTCAGTTAGCACGTGATGGCTTTTTGTTTCTAAATAACTATTTCAATTAAGCTAAACTGACATTGAAAAGGCACATGGCCACCTAGGCAGCTATGATTTGACCCTATTCCCATGATTTTAGGTATTGTAGTTTGACCTGTAGAGAAGGCAGGAGAAAGGGACATCCCCAGAACAACGACAACAAGAAGTTGTCTATTTGGCCCTTCTCTGGATTTCGGATTTAACTGGGTCGAATTAAAAAAAAATAATTTGGACTCTCGACAGGCCTCGACTAGTCGAGGATAGATTTCAAATTTGATTTAAAGATGTTCACTTTTGACGGTGTTATGAGCTCTCAAAGTTGAGAGTTTAACACAAAAAACCCTAGGCTGACCCTAATTAATTACAAACAAAAACGTCAAGTGTGCCATAAAAAAGGTGGTTATATGATTGAAGTTTCACTCTACTTGTTAAAATGTACACGGATAAAAATTAATGATTTTGAATTGAAATAATCAATGTACAATTGAAAAAATTGCACCCTTAGTAATACTGGCTATCGCCATTGTGAATAGGCCATCACAACTAACCAAAACTAGATGATTACAGTTAAATTGTACACCTGTTCAATGTATAACTTCCAAGTTTACATCCTAGAGGTGGGGGGGGGGGGGGTAAAAAACTCATTTTGTATCGTAATTATATTGTCAGTTCTGATGAAATTGCCTGTGTTGATTGTCGTCTTTTTTCAACTTTAAGAGATGTCCCTAGTTAAGTTTGTTTAGTTACTTAAGTTACAAGGTGTACTTTCGACCAATCCTGTACTATGCAGGTTTAGTTTGGTCCCCTTCATTTTAGAAGGAGTTGATGTAGCTAAGGGTTGTAGACGCGCTTTACAAAAAGCTCCTGTATACTTAGATCGTTCTATTAAAGGAAAAGCTGTTGATACAAAAAAGCTGCTCTCTACCTAAATCGCTCTGTTGAAGGAAAAGCTGTTGAGGGCAAACCTTGATTCACATGAACCTGGATGCTCTTGACGTACATTAGTTTTTATGGACTTACACCTTGAGAGTTTGTGGCATAAAAACTGTCGTATATCCGGTTAATAATAGAGAATTCAATACTTGAAGGACAAAGCTCCAACCGGTAGCACGTTATTGAATTGCTTGTGTAATACTTGTAGGCCTTTTAGCAGGACATTTTTTTTTTACGTGACGCACAATTAATACGAAAGTTTCAGCGAAAATCGAACCCGATGTAGTGACTCATCCTGCCTCAGCTCCTGTTAACGTCAATATTGGACGAACTGATGCTGGGACTGTTGACCCAGCATCTTGATTCCCTTGAGCTGAGCTTGGATGACGATCTTAAGTGTGCCCTGCCACTATTATTGAAACTCAATTCACTGTATTGTTGTGCATGCCGAATTCAAACCAATTGTTAAGCATGCGCTCTGCCTTGCCAACATATTGTTAATTTTAAGTAATCTAATATTTTTCATTCCAAGCCAGCATTCGACCCCAAACTTCCCGTGAGTAATCTTTGGCCTAACTATTAGAAATTTATTCCTTTTCCTCCCCCAATTTCCCCAGTCCGCCACATTTAAGCTTTCATGTCCCTGCAAGTCATTGTATTTTAACCATCACATTGTCGTTAATTAAGAACTGTTTGGTTTAAGTCGTGGCAGGCGAGGCTATGTATAACATCCAGCAGTAATGAACCATCAAATATTCAACCCAGCCAAATCTCTTCTTGATTATTGAATTCCACACACTGAACCATCCCCCACACACTCTAGTTTTATCACGTTAGGGCCGCCCACTCCCCCTGAACCTCTACACCGAATGTAAATCTTTTCGTGCATATGCAACATCGAGTAGTGATAGCTTTTTCTTTGAAAGCTGCAGGCCGCGTTTCCGTAGGGGGGATACGAGCAAAGACAGGGATGTAAATAACACGTGGAGTATAGCGATATAGTTGAAAAGATGTTTGACTCTACAAGACATTTTGGAACTTGTGTCACCATTTCTGGGACATAAATACAAGTCAATTACATTTAAGTGAAATAAAGGTTTTTATAGCCGACGAAAATATGCATTACCTTATATGCACTAGCAGTTTCTCCTCAGAGCTTGCTTGTTCCCCTAGAAGTTGAAGTTGCCTTCCCTGCCTGGCTCGTACTCTATCGCGCATGCGCCGGGCTCCTTATATATACCCTTGCGCAGCAGCGGATACCATCATTTCTCCTAGGACAAGCTTGATCCCCTGGATTCTATCCGCCAACCGCTTACCTTCAGTCCGCGGTGGTTACCGTCGTCCGCCATCCGCTGTACCTTCTATCCCAGCGGCTATCCGCAGTCCCATCATCCTCCCTAGCCATCTGCTGGGGTTCCCCCAGCTATAGGATTGTCTCGACATGCCTTCCCTCCGTCCTCTCGAGGCGTCATCTTCCGTCAGCTGGGCTGTGTCCCTCTACGGATCACCTTGGAATCCTCGCTTCTGCCGCCGCATCCTTACGGACTCTTTCTTTCCTGGCCCTGCTTTCCTTCCGGATCCACAGAGCCACGTCCACTCTTGGTCGTCCCGCCTCGGCCTATTGCCTACAACTTACAATCCGCCAGCCTCATCCACCATGAATCGGTGCTATCCTTCATCCGGTATCTCCGTTCCCCTGTCACAGGGTATCAACACATCCCCCGCCCACCCCGGCTACCGTCCTCACATTGCCATCTTGGTCCGCGGGTCCACCTCTCTCAGGCCCCGGTACGACGCTCAGGTCGACTCCCTGTCCTGCCACCCATCATCCGCTATCCATGACAACCTCCGTCCGTCCCTTTTCCTGGTCTCTCTGCGGCCTTTCCATCCATTGCACAAAGAGGTGTTTTCCGACGGTTTGGAGGCCGGATTACTCCGTCGTCCTACGCCTGCAAATCCCTCGGATCCAACCCCACTTCTGCCATCTCCAGTTTTTTCCGTCCCACTGGGATCTCATCATCCGTCATCTCCAGCTTTCCAGCCGCCTCCTGGCCTTCGATTGCCTATCCCTTTTCCCTCATTTCGACATCTGCCACCGGATTGGGGGGAAGGCATCCTTGGCTCCTCCATCACCAGCACTTGCCCTGGCTTGCAGTGAATCGGTTTCTTCCGAAGATCTTTATACCATCAGTGGCCCATCCTCGCCACGACCTCGCACAATTCTCCGACACCATCCTGTTCATGTCCCTGGCATAATCCACTTGCCGCCTTCTCGTCCAGCCTCCTCGTCGACTGCGTCTATCCTTACCTCGTCAATCTCCCTTTTGGATCTACCCTTTTGTACTACAGACATTTCGCCTCCATCCTCCCCTTCACAGGATTAACCCTTTTGTTCCTTCCACAAAAAAAAAATATATATACAACATCAAGAGATGCAAAGACTAAGGAGAAAGAGTTCGGGCTCCATGTGCCAACTTGGACACAGCTCTCCTGACAATGAATATTATAACCACACCTTCCCCTCCTCGGTTTGTCCACACATCAGCAACCTCACATACTGTGATCCTACCATCTGCACATTCGATCCTCCCTACTGCAGTTCTCCTCTGCCTTACCCTCGTCTACAGGATCCAGTGTTCAACTCTTTCATCTTTCGCCGCCAGACGGCGCCACCCTTTCCCGCCGTCGCGCTGTGGTTTTCAAATTCAAACGGGTAACGATCTCTCATTGTCCCTTCTCGGATCCGGCTCTACCATGGCGGAATCGTCCACAGAGGATTCAGACCACACTCCTCCTCATTCTCCATCTTCAAATTCTAACTCCATTAACGCTCCCTCGCCCACGAAGTGCAGATGCCCAGGCTTCGCTTTTCCTCTTCCAAAGCCCAGATCCCCACCGTTGCTGTCAACGCCATCGACTATGTGACGGATTGAAGAAACGATGTGAAGTTTGCGTTACAATCTCCCCATCCCAATCCTTCCAAGCACCCGAAAGTTCGTTTTTCCCTCAATTCGTCGTCACCAACTTCGTCCGACGTACCGCTCCTGTCTCAAAGAGACGCTCGTCCATCCGTATCATCCCGACGTCTTCCCGCACAAGCCTTGCTACCTTTGACTTACTCCATCCCGGCGATACCAGGGACCTCCGGCACCGGACCGCCAGTCGGCATTTTAAAGAAGACTACTAGTCAAACTCGCCCACCCATCAAAGTCAAGCGGGCCATCCAACGTTTTGCTCCACCAGCCCTTCAATGTCTCGATCCGCCAACCAATAAGTCGTCATCCACCTTTACCTTTGCAACCTACCGGCCGGTCCCTCCATACCAGAAGGTTATCCCTTCCGACCCACCACTGGCCCCCTTCCCCTCCCCCTCCGTCCTCCGTGAGGCGCTGTCTAGAGGTCTGCACCTGTCCCCTTCCGAACTTGAAACTCTACACTTCAATATTGATTTTATGCTCCGGTTCGTCCAATCCTTCTCATCAGACTATTCTCGTTTGCGACAGTCCTTAACGGGTCTACCTGCCATCAGGCATTCCGCAGCCGCTTCGGATACTCTCCGGGCCGAAAACACTCTCCTACGGGCAACAAATGAGGCGCTGTCCAATGAATTGGAATTGGTCAATCAAAAATATCACTCCCAACGCATCAACTACGCCCTTCTCAAGGCCCACTACAACACGGTGTCTCCAATCCCATCATCACCGCCCTGGCGGGCTAATTATTCTGAGCAGTCACGTACCCGCCGTCTTCGGTCGGCACCTTCCGCACTGGGTACGTTTCCTCCCTCTCAGCTATCCTCTCAGGAAACTCCTACTCCATCTCCAACTCCCTTCACCACGCAACTCCCTCGCCTCGACCGTCGCCTTTCTGCGATCCGTCCGCAACAGCACCAACTCTCCAGGCTTGTCCTACCTCGATGACACTCCACCTTTACCGCCTGTAAGCCTTTTCAGTCAAGCCGTTCTCCAGCCAACACCGGCCATCCTTACCACCGAGGAACCATCCATCTCCTCTCATCACGCGGTTCCTTCTTTAGCCCCTACAGCCTCTATTCAGCCAGTCCCTCCTCCAGCAGATATACCGGTCGTAGATCCCCCCGTGTTTCAGCATCCCTCTCTGGCCACACTCTGGAAACGTTCTACCGTCGTCCGTCTGTTGCCTAACTTCTCCCGGTACTCGGTGTGGCAGTTCGACGACGCCCCCGACTTCCAACCGGCCTTCTACGGCATCCGCCGCAACGACCGGACTGCGGACCGGAACAGCCGTGTTCCCCGTGCCGCTCCAAAGCAACCGGGGTGGCTCTTGGATTTCGGACTACGCCGGACTAACCTGTCATACCATCCAGGACTTTCCATTCCGACCGTTGCGCCTCTGGTGAGACGCCGATTCACGACGGTTTTACTATCTTGAGTATCCGTCTCGCCGGACCCTCTTCGTCATCCATACAGTGTTTTCTGTTTTCTACGGACCGCTATCCTTATCCTAATTCTCGTAACGCCACCACTCCGTGTGACACAAAACAAGAACCACCACGTCCAATCCTACGACCACGTCCCGGCAAACCAACCATAGAACAATACATGCCGTCCCTTCTTTCATCTTCAACATACTGTTCCTACCATCGACCCTATCCGACATGGTTGAGCCGGCTGTCATCTGCACAGGGACACTCCAACGGATCACCTCTTTCACCGTTCCAAGATTCTCCTGCATCCCAACTTCCCGCAAGGTAAGAAGGTTCATTCTATGATTGATTTCTTGTCCTTGTCCCCGTATGACAGACCCCTGCATGCGATGAAGTACAATATGTTCCTTTGCATGACACGCCAAACCTCCCGCACGCCTGATCTCACTCTTCCTTTGTGGATACTTACATATCCCTATACGCCTTTGCCGCGGAGCGGATACTCCTCCGCTCCGGAGTGAAAGTGGTCAGGTCAGCAGCTGGGTAGTCATAAGGCCGCTAAGCCTGGGGTAGCCGTCTCGTACCTGGGTGGACAGACTAATGCTTCGAACTTCTGCTAAACATTGGCACCTAGCCCTCCACCGAGTTACAAAGTCTGCTAGTATAGATAAGGTAATGTATATTTTCGTCGGCTATAAAAAGACTAAATTGCAGGGCCTGCACCTGCTTAATTTTAGTTTTTATTGCCTAACCGAAAATACGCATTACCTTGATTCCGGCCTTATCCTCCCCGCCATGAGCTAGGTTCTGGCACGAGGAGAAATGATGGTATCCGCCGCTGCGCAAGGGTATATATAAGGAGCCTGGCGCATGCGCGCTAGAGTACTAGCCAGGCAGGGAAGGCAACTTCAACTTCTAGGGGAACAAGCAAGCTCTGAGGAGAAACTGCTAGTGTAAATAAGGTAATGTATATTTTCGGTTAGGCAATAAAAACTAAAATTAAGCAGGTACAGGCCCTGCAATTTTAGTCTTTTCTTGCAGTAAAGAAATAGACACAGAGTGCTGTAAATTATGCAAGGCAAACGGGAAAACAAGTCAAACAGTAAAAATTATACAGGGTGTCCCAAAAGTCCCAGAACACCGTCACAACTTTTTAAGGGGTTGAAAGAAAAAAGTGAAGCTCTGGCAATGTAAGTTTAGTTAAAGGATCTACCTTTTTGTACAACCGGCATTATGCCTGCCCCCGCTTGGGGGGTCCCAGGGATCCCAACTCAGAAATTTTCAATGGAATGGTGGGTAAAGGAACACCTTATTTGAAAGGTCTTCATTAGGCTAGTAAAAGTGCTGCAATGACAGCTTCGATACGATGAGCCCATCCAAAATGACAGCCGGTCAAACATGAGGAATTTCCTCTGCATCCCTATGTCTTACTCATGCCAAAGACGTCGTAAAGGGACGTAGATGGCAACAAAATGCTTAGTTCAATTTACTTTGTACATACCTAAAACGTCTTTTGCGGTTTGAAGCCCAGAGTGTGGGCCTTAGTGGCCTCCCC
>JAHWFP010008922.1:10988-34971 GCA_023313725.1 Lithobius niger
ACGTTGTAGGTATGAACCAACTAAATTGAACGAAGCATTTTGCTGCCATCTACGTCCCATTACGACGTCTTTGGCCTGAGGTAAGACATAGGGATGCAGAGGAAATTCCTAATGTTTGACCGGCCACCATTTTGGATGGGCTCATCGTATCGAAGCTGTCATTGCAGCACTTTACTCGCCTAATGAAGACCTTTCAAATAAGGTATTGCTTTACCCCCCCCCCCATTCCATTGAAAATTTCTGAGTTGCGGTCCCTGACCCCTCCCCCCAAGGGGGGGGGGGTAGGCGTAATGCCGAGTGTACAAAAAGGTAGATCCTTTAACCAAACTTACATTGCCAGAGTTTCACTTTTTTCTTTCAACCCCTTAAAAAGTTGTGACGGTGTTCTGGGACTTTTGGGACACCCTGTATATTAGAGTAGTTCAGCAAGCTATCTTTATGCACTTGCACTGGCAATCCAATCCGTTCCAAAATCACCGGCATAACGCCATTATCGATGTTTCCACTCCTCCACTGGCATAAATGTGACGCACTGAACCCGTGATTACGGTCACAGCAGAGCTCCATTCGACGAGAATGCTCGTGGCCAGAGCCAATGAAGAAAGAACGCCACACGCAATGAAGCGCCAATCATTGCTGTGTTCTTAATAACAGGTTCAGCAAGTCATCTTGATGCCAGCAGAGAAATGGGCATGTCGATAAAAGTGTTACGTCAGTCATCTGGTAACGCAGTGGGTTGCCAGTTCGAATCCGAGTCATGCCACTCCGACGATACGTAATGTATAAAGATGACTTGCTCTGAGATTTATGATTTTTTTTGCTGCGTTTTTTTCCTGCCTTATCCATTTTCCAACTTCTCGTCAGTTGTTCTGTAAGTCAATAAAGGTCCACGATAAAGGACCCTATTCCATGGATGAGTGAACTGCGGATCAGTTTAACCCAACCACTGCTACCGAAAACCACTCAAAATAATCAAAACTACTAATCATTATTTATGAAGACCGATCTGATTCGTGCTAAAGAAGGTGTCTCGACTATCGTTCGGACGAGTACAAAAACTAGAAAAGGATATTACATCATGTTTAGGAACCTTAACGACGAAACCATAATACATATAACAACACTTGTTTTAAAATAACAATGTTAGACACACCTAGAAAACATTTTTACACGGCTTAGTTGCGGAAAAACACTTAAAAATATTTTACACACAGCCTTATCTGAGAAGAGATCTCACATTCCATTAGCATTCTTATAGTGTTGTGCATATGAATTGTGTTTAAAATAAAACACTAACATTGAATGTGCAACATTTTATCAACTCATAAGCCTACTTAGAACACAGGTGCTACAAAGGTATTTAAAATAAAATGTTTTTTTTCTGCAGCGAGTATGGTTTTCATAATTGTGTTTTACGGTTATGTGTATGTTTGTCATGTCTTGTAAAGCAAACACTGTTTTATTTTAAACACTAGCATCGCTACATGTGGTTTAAACATGTGTTTTTAAAGTGTGCTAAATTAAACACTCGTGTTTTACTTTACCCACATTTCAGGTCTCCAACCTGTAGCAATTTCGAAAAATTTCTTCTCATCCCATCCTATTTGTAAAATGCTTTTAACTGTTTCTCCGCTAAACTTCTGCAAACATTTCCTAGGCGTGTCAAAAATGTGTTTATTATTAAAACACTTGCTTTTACAGTGCAAGTGCAAGTTTTTTTTTTTGCTGGAAAATTGCCACGCCATGCTCTGACTAAATGTGAGTTCCGCGGAACAGGCTGACGCAAGTTTTGAACACCAGCCTTCAGTGTCACGAAGTTATTTAACTGAGTCGATATATCGTGTTAGGAATAGACTACCCAGGAAATCTTGCACGAGTGGGGCGCAACGGTGTGCATTCTACAAGAAAAACTTGAGTCAGACAAATTCATTTGCTGACTACTGAACTTATTCCCTCATTGCTACCCTGATCGAACAGCTCATACTGTGTGGAATGAATGGAATAAATTAGGCTAACAAATAAGAATGCGATATCTTTTGTCAATCATTTAAAACCTTGTTAATCTATGGAGTTATTAAGGTTTCTTCTCTGTTATTAATAGAGTATGTTTTTTGTTTTAATAAACGCGAACCAGGCAAACACTTTTAAAATTGTTATGCCTATTTTATCATGTTTTATAACCACTTCGGTGGACTGGTTTTTTTTTTTAAAGTCTAAGTGGATTGGTCCTTCGCAGCCTATTCGATTCACAAAATAAACAAATTCTTATTTTTATTCATGCTAATATTCAACAAGTTTTCAGCTAAGGGTAAGACGGACAAAGGACCTTAGTCTCGAGTTACGCTTTTCAAATCGCATGCGACTTTACGAAAAAGCGCGACAAAATCATGGCTCGCCCATTCTGTTGCACGTGACTTTTGATAAAACCGCATGCCATTTGAAAACGATCAAGTCGAGACTAAGCCCCCAGGACCCTTTCCACAACCATGTTTGTAAATCTAGGACTTGTAAAACGAAACAATATTCTGTACTATACCAGATGATGATTATTTTGACGAATTTATTTTTACAAACAGTTATAAACTGCATGTGACGTTGTATCGTGAACTTTACGTTATATATTTAAATTATATATCGAACAATATTAAAGCTTTCCTATACACGCTGTCTTTTGCCATCTTTTATTATTATTTTTTTCAATGCACCTAATCAAAACAAAACAACAATGAACCCATTGCTACCGGTAGATTTAATCATATCAAAAACCAAAACTGGTAAAAGGGGCCGCCAACTTCCGAATGGTTCGGCCCTTCAAAGGAGAGATATCAACCCACCAAAACATTCGCCAACTTAATCGCACCGCTTAATTATTAGAAGGTTAAATGGAAACTAGAACATTGCTACTTTCGGTAGTAATGTTCAAGTTTTCATTTAACGTCAAAAGTATTATTCGGTGCGATTAAGTTGGTGAATGTTTTGGCGTGTCGATATCACTGCTTTGAAAGGCCGAACACTTCGGAACTCGGCAAGCTCATATCAGTTTGGGTTTTTGGTATGATATCACTCCTTTTTTTTTTAATTGTGTATTTACTCAACTCCACTACCGTGCAAATTTCTAATACAGTATCACAACAACAAGAAATTGGTTTCAACACTTTGCTACTACCTTTTGCCTATAGGCCGAACCATTCTATTCGGCCTATAGAATAGAATAGGCCACCTCTTCGTCACCTCTTTATAGGTTTTTGGTTTGGTTTTAATTTTGTTGTAATTTGTTTTATTTAGTTAGTTTGGTGTTTTGTTATCACTCCTTTGAAGGGCCGAACCACTTTCAACTTGGTGGCATCTTTACCATTTTTTGGCTTTGTTTATGTTGCTTTGTTTTTACAGTTGTTTTATTTTTCGGGAATTGGACGTGAATACAATTAGTTTGGCAACGTTGTTTAGATTTATCGTGATACACTAGTATGTGTCTAGGCACGCACGTCAGTATACACTTTGTCATTGTCCGAACTTTGGCCGTCCAATGAGAGACGATGCCGACAATACTAACGATGGTTATAACAATATTTTCGTACTTACGCGCCCTCCCACGCCATCCCCGTTTCGCCCCCAGGCTTCAAAACATAAAAGGTACGCAGTTCGTGTTGTACTGCACCCATTCATCCAATTTCATAGCTGGAAGCCTTCCCGTTATCTCGGTATCGATGAATAATCACCCTATGGGAATGAACATGGGGATGAGCGGACTAGCCAGCTAGCTAGTAACTAGTAACACATTTTCAACGTTATTGAGGGTCAGATTTTGCATTGAAAGCAGCTCAGCTGGCATTCCTACACGAGTTAATTTTTGTCAGGTGGGTCATTGCTCTCGATTTCAACACAATTTAGGCTTTTGTACCGCATTATTATTTTAGCCCAAGTACCTGAAATGTGCCTAACTATGCTTCAAGATATCAGACACTGACGCTATGGCGTCGCGCTACAATGGTTTACAACCTCGACAATTGAATTGATGTGATATTTGGTCTGTGTGTTGCCTAACTTGGCGCGACACACTAGCGTGTGTCCAGATTTAACGAAGCTACTTTTGGGGTAAGTGTATACTGCCATGCATACTCTTGTTAACATTAGCACGGCCGGCAGGCAATGCTTATTAGAATTCGTTTGCGGACGAGAATTTTCAAAAACTGGACTGGAGGCGGAGGAGCGGCTAACAATATCAAAATGTTACAATGCTACAACATGTAACAATGGTACAACAATACGCGAGGCGCAGAAGATCGAATTATAGCTCACTTTTTTTTTTTTACTTTTATTTTATACATGAGCCTACGGACCTTGAGTCATTCGCTCAATTCTAAATCTTATAACTACTTAAATCTAACATCCATAACCATAATTCCGTTACACCCGTGTTCACCATAGATCACCCCCCAACAACAGATTGAACCTTGCCGTCTGCTTACAGAACCTCACTACTTGTCGTAGGGTGGATACAGTCCCTGCATCGTGCGAGGAGGCACCCAGAATTCCCCTCAGTTCGGCTCCCCAATCCTCCAGTACCCAGCACCGAAAATTTGCCCATAGGTGACACACCAAAAGGAAGTGCTCCACTGTCTCGGCCTCTGTACCACACCTGCAGACCGGAGTGGGACTGAGGCCCAGCCGGTGCTTATGAACCCTCAATAGCACATGGCCAGTCCTAAGTCTGGACAACAGTGCTCCGTCCGCCCTGGGAAGCGCATCCAGGCCACACGGACGACAGACAGTCGGGTGGAGATCGTAAAGAACCCTGCCTACTCCACTATCATCCCACTCTTTCTGCCAGTCCCTTGTGGTCACCCACTTCAGAACTGGGAGGAGGTCCCTTGGAGTAACTGGAAATGTCACCGTGTTGATTCTCTGCTCAAATCCCCGTCTAGCCAGTCCGTCTGCCACCTCGTTCCCAAAGTGGCCAGTGTGGCCCGGCACCCAGCACACAGCCACCCTGACCCCCCGCTGCATGGCACTCACCAATTTCAAGCCAATCTCAACAACGAGGGGGTGAGTGACATCCAATTGCCTGTATGCAGATTGAAGGAACCGGATCCCAGCCGCCGAGTCCGTCAGCACCCGGAACTGTCTCAACTGCAAATCTAACCCAATATCCAGCGCGACCGACAGTGCTACCAATTCCCCGATGAAGGAAGATGGGAGGCACTTAAGAGAGTAGCTGTATTCCTGCCGTAGGTCGGGAACACATACTCCCGCACCTCCATCCCACACACCACTGTAAAACGAGGCATCACAACAGATATCCACCCAGTCAGAGCTATCCCCTGCCTGCTCCGAACAGGCCAAGAGAGGCAAAACCTCCCCACACCAAGCCCACGGGTGCCCACCACCCACGACTCTCGGAGCCAGGAAGGCACCCAGACCACGCTGTTGTAGCATAGTAGCACCCAACCCCAAAGCTCCGAGCAGCTTACAAGTCCACGGGCTCAGTGCTGTGTAGGAGACCAAACGCCTAACCACCGGATCATTGCCACCCCTGGCAATCGCCCTGAGGCACAAGGCAGTCAGTGACTCTCTTGCCCTGATTCGCAGCGGCACCTCTCCTGCCTCAATATGCAGCGCAGGCACTGGGGTCGAGGGCAGGCAGCCAGTAGCGGTGCGCAGGCAGCCATTAATGGCTACCTGTACCCTCTCCATAGCCCCTCTCGAGCCAAGCAGGAAGGGGAGGTGGAAATCCACGCAGGCCCGGATGTGAACCCGATACAACGTCATTATGACCGACCTCTTAGCCACCGACTTATTGGAGGCCACAGACTTGAGGACCCCATGACGGGTAACAATTTTTTCCCTAACGTTGTTTGCATTCTCCATCCACGACAATTGCGGATCGAGCATATAACCAAGGTAGCGTACACTAGTGGTTGCTTTCACCACTGTGGTCCCCACCCGAATACTGCCTTCAAGCCTTCGCCCACGTGCAAAAATCATCAGTTCCGTCTTTGGTGCAGACAGGGCCAAGCCCCGCTCTGCTAGGAGAGTGACGCCCCTAGCAATGATGTCCTCAAGCTTCACCAGAATACGACCAACATCAGCGCCAACTACCCAAACAGCAACATCGTCTGCATATGCCACTATGGAGCCGAGCAGGCTGAGCTCTTCAAGCACGGAATTGATTGCCACCGCAAAAAGAGTTGGGCTTAAGCAGCTCCCTTGCGGCAGGCCTCTACTCGTAGACTTCACACCAGACCAGAAGCCACCAACCCTCGTGGCAAACTCTCGGACACCCAGCAAAGCGAGGATGGCCTCACCCAATTTCACGCTGGCTCCCATTGACTGCAGAGCCGGCTTGACCCAGGCAACATCCACCATATCGTAAGCTGCCTTGATATCCAGAAAGGCAACTGCAGCAATACAATTATCGGCCCACGCTTCCCTGATCCCAGACTCAAGGTGAAACATGGCATCCTGAGCCCCCCTTTGTTTTCGGAAACCATACTGAGCATGGTAAAAACTGCCCGACTCATCCAGAACTCTATTTAATCTACCAACCAGAATCCGCTCGTATAATTTTCTTGCACAGGAGAGCAAGGCAATGGGTCTGTAACTTGTAACCTGTGTTCTCGGCTTCCCCCTCCGTAACACAGGTGTGAGAATAGAAAATTGCCATGTCGCAGGGACCTCCCCTCCGTCAAAGCAGTCCTGAAACACAGCAAGTAACTCACTGCGACCTTCTTTACACAGACCCTTCAGTTGCCCATAACTAATGCCGTCAATACCAGGGGCTCCACAAGTTTTACAGACCTCGAGAGCCGCCTCAAGCTCCAGCAAAGTCAGCGGGGCATCAGACTCTGGCGGACCAGACCAATGGCAGACCGAAGGAGGTGGCCCTTTAAGAGAGTCATATATGTGCGAGAAGTTCCCGTTGAAGGCTTCCGCCATTGCAATTCCCTTCAAAACCTGCCCTGCGTCATCACGGACCCACTCCACTGACACTCTCTGGTCTTGCGGACGAATAAGAGCCCAGACTGAGGATGGGGAGACTCCCGCAGCGATTTTCTCACACAACCGTGCACCGAAAGACTGCTTCTCGTGTCGCAACGTAAGACGAGTTTCAAAGGAAACACCGACAAACACATACCACCGCTCAGCCGAGGAGTGGCGCCGAAATTGCTGCCAGGCTCTCCTCCGATCACACACTGCCCTTCTGCATGCTCCTGTCCACCATGGCGGTTTCACCTTCCCTTTCCCCCGAATTATTTCCCTACTCCTATCATTCCGCCCCGTCCTGCCTGCCCAACGTGCCACCCACGGACCAAAACTGCCAGAAGAGACAACAGGGCGAGCAGACACGCAGCCAACCCTAGAACGGCCCTCAGTATGCTGACAGAGAGCTATGGGGAAGTGATCGCTACCTCGCAAATCCCCAGAAACCCGGAAGGCAAAGTGATGTGCAAGTCCCACAGTGCTTAAGTAGAAATCCAGTACCGATTCTTGTGTCACCTCCCTATACCGCCGTACAAAGGTCGTTGTCCCATCCTGAACTACCTCTAACTGTTGCTTTTCCAAGGACTCTGCGATAATTCTCCCTGCTGTATCACACTTTTGACCTCCCCAAAGCCAATGATGGGCGTTGAAGTCGCCACCCAGAATCAAAGGCCTGGGCAGCGAGTCCAACCAGGCATTCCATTCCACCCGTGAGATGCGCCCAGTGACGTGCACATACCCTAACGTTAGCCAACTTTCGCCCGTCCCCCTCACCCCCTCCCACCAGACTTGAAAAACACAGGAGTCAATCCCAGGGCATGCGGGATATGGGAACATGGAGATGGGAACGTGATTTTTGACGAATACCCGAATACCTGAACCAGCGTGCCCCGCAAGTGTCGTACAATCTGCCAAACAGGGAGTCATTCCTCCTGGGTACTTAGATTCTAGAATCCCTAAAATCTCAAATTCCCTACTTAAAACCCAAATGTCCTCTAACTTGTTGGCGGCTCCCCGCACGTTCCAGGAGCAAATATTGAATTTTGGCCTAGCCTAACTCAGTTTATCACAGCCACCAGACCTAGCATTATTGGCACCCTTATCACTAATACTTCCGTCATAACTATTGTCGGACAACATATTCATCTCTACCAAACAGCTTGGGTTCTCACCCCATTCAGTTACCACTTCCACCACAGTATCCTCAATATGAACTACCCCTTCCCTCTCAGAGATTGGTGGCTCTGCTGGACATACTCTCATTGCAGTGCATACATCACGCACCAGCATTGGGACTGGCACACCGACCGATTCACCACTTTCAATCACTGCTGCATCGCATCTTGCCACAATGCACACTGGAGCACAAGTGTCATCATTTTGCACAAGCGACATATCTTGACCGTACACTTTCGATGATTGAGCACTGGGAGAGGTGACTACACGTGCCCGTTTCTTTGATCTTCTCCCCTTGCCCTGCACAAACCATCCCTCCTGGTTCTGAAGCACCTCGGGCTGGGCTTCCATTTTGGCGCCCGAATCCTCAATTTGCACAATTGGAGCAGATGGACCTGCATTAGCTACGATCTTCTCTTGTTTTTTCAGTCCTTCATCACTCCGTGGCGCACCACGAGCACGGTTTACGGTCTTCCGAAGATGTTGACAAGGGGTATCTTTGGGCATGGCTGCTTGACAAGACGTACAACACACATTCTGACAGAACTTACGAACGTGCCCTCGGATTCCACAATTTAGACACCGAGGGGCTCTGTCAGCAATCATCAGAAGCACAGGAACTCCCTTCACTCCTACAATATCAGGAATTTCGTCGAAAAGCACTGTGTTCTTTAGCCTTAAAATCACGCTGTGCACACCTGTATGGCAATGCTCCAAACCCTCCGTGGTATGGTTTTCAAGTTTGTGGCTGACCACTGTGCCGTAGTTTAGCAGAGCTTGCGTAACCTCAGCCGCTGTTGTTTCCAACGGCAACCAATGCAATCGTACTCGCACCAACCTTTCATGAAGATCAAATACTTCCGCTTTATATCCGTTCAGTGTGATGGATCGGTGCCTCTTCACTGCTTCCTTGGCGGCTAACGAGGCGAATGAGACCTGGAGTGCATTATTGGCTCTCAGCCAGCATAGCCCAGTAATTTCGTTTAAACTGACAAATTGCACCAAAGCATCACGAACATGGACGGAGCTATAAGATTTGCCCATCGGGTCTGCAATGATGACAAGGGACTTTTGCATTTTGAAATTAGCTAGACTGCCTTTGTACATTTTCTTTAGCCACACCAACGCTCCACTTTGTTGGTCTTGCTCAAATTCTTCAACACCTTCATCTTCTGCTTGCCTCTTCCCGTATTCATGGTCCCTGTGGTTCTGTGTTATTTCAGCATATGAAGTTGCATGTACATTTCGTCGGTACACTCCCTCACTGACAAATCCATTAGGATTAGCATTTCCGTTGTTATTTGCGTTATTTGAATTATCATGACGCACTTCAGCACTCAATTGTTCGCCATTGTTGTCATTTAATTGTTCTCCACCATTTTCCTCCACACCACTCTCAACACTCACCACTTTACCGCCTACCAAACCGTACAGATCGAAATCCAATTTGTCGATGCCCTGCTTCTCAGCTTGCTGTAAGAGTTCACCATATACCTCATCGGTTGTGATGCCTGCATCGATGACTTGTTGACCCAAAACTCCTTTGCGTTTTAGCTCAAGCAGAAACTTCTTTACTTCCCGCGCCATCTTATCTTCCACTCACTCGAACAAAATGCAACGATGCTAGGGCGCGGGGAAAGTAACATTGTCGTGGTATCTTCTTTATTACCGTTTTAACTCGTTGCCGAGAACCAAAATGAAATCGTCTTGATTTTCGCTTAAATCTTTCAGTTTTAAAACATAGGGCGTCAAGTCTTTAATTCTGAGGCAGGCCTCAAAATTGGGCGGCCGACATGACTGAATGACTTATTTTCATCTTCAATGCGGGCTTCGGGAATCCAATTGAATTGTTTCTGCGATTGTTTGCATGATACTGCATCTGCCTGCAACAATACAGAATCCATTATCCATCGAGCTGTTACATGCTAAATCTAGACACACGCTAGTGTGTTGCCATCAAAGAATGAACTTAGACCAAAGCTTGGGCAGAACCTGAACAGAAAAACGCATTTCTAATGTTCCGTTTTTTCGCAAACAAAATTGGGTGGGCAGTGGACATACCATACACAACATGACCAAATCGTACCACTTTCAATAAAAAGGACGCGAAAAAAGCCAACAAATTAACTGAACAAAAAACGGCTTCGCCGTTTAGAAAAAAAAAACATTAGAGCTCGTATCCCCATACTCACAGCCGTGAAGGTACACGGATAAAAACGGATTAGAGTTCACTCGAACGCTACGAACTATAATTTGAACTCCAGTTCCAGCGAACAAGGATTGTGACATCCCAGCCTCCATGCACATGTACATCACTAATCAATCAAACAAAACGGTTGGATATTTTTAAAAAATACCCACACAAAATGAACACGTAAGTACTCACATGAACTAAAACAGAGCCATCAAACACAAGCAAAAAAACTGCCTTACTAGGAGTCTGCTTGTTTCAGAAATTATAAAGGCACACAAAATACAGACATAGCCACTCACACGAAACACACTTAAAATATAAAATAACTAACACAGACAAATATAAAAAAAAAAAAACCCTATATGATACACAAATTAAGCACATACACACGCACACAAACATTAAACATTTCAAATACAAAGTGCGTTCACTTACCGACATAACAATTACGTGAAAACAGTCATTATTCCCTAGAATTGGAGTTCAAATTATAGTTCGTTGTGTTCGAGTGAACTCTAATCCGTTTTTATTCGTGTACCTTCACGGCTGTGAGTATGGAGATACGAGCTCTATGTTTTTTTTCTAAACGGCGAAGCCGTTTTTAGTTCAGTTAATTCTATTTAAATTCTAGGTTGCCAAAAAAAAAAAGACGAGCGGCTGTAGCGACTGCCTAGTCGTAACCAGTCTTCTGTACGCCATTTTTTCAACGTAAATGTTGAGGCGCACCCCTCCATCACGAACTGCAATATCGATCTCTATTATGTAATCAAAAAATAGTAACCATATCACAACTGCCGGTTAAAAATGTGTTACCTTGTAGGCCTAGTTTTAGAATTCAGGAGTAATTGTCAGCTTATACGCCTAATTTTTCCCTGCCGTTTTAATTTCGTAAGTAGCAGCTAACGGATAATTGGGTTCGAGAGTAGGCATCTTAAGCCGTGTAACAAGGTGTCGAGACTTCTTTTTAAATGAAGCTAATGTATGTCTAAAACGGAATCATTTTGTTATTTTTTTTAACGTTTGCATGTCTTCTTGTAGTGGTTAAATGCGACGATCAACTGTTATTATTTCATTGAGTTAGGTCGAGAAAACTATTAGCTATAAAGAAGCAAAGAGCGATGTATTAATTTGCCATGTTTTTAAAGTGTACTTGACGACCACTGAAAAAGGCGACGGGTGGATAAACTCGTTGTAGTCTTACCAGCCATTTCGGCTGTACAGAAGATTAAAAAAAAAAAAAACGCATTTCGTGTAAATATATCGTTACTGAAATACGTTTGGTGCTATTCTTTGAAACACTTTGTCTCTCTGTTTAGGCGATTTAGGTTTTCAAACTCGTTTATCAGAGCGGTGTCAAACTTGCTTTGCACATAGAGCTACAATTTGCATGTTACGCTCAACCTCTTCTGGACAAGGGAACCTCAAATTCGTAATATAGAGCCTTGCTAATTCGTCATCAGCGCCACTAGCAGCAAAGGTAAAAGCTACGGCGTTGGATTTATTTTAAGTTTCAGTTTCGATTACGAAATAACTTTCGATTATGAGACAGACGAGCTGTGGCTATAACTATTTGTGATTACTACGGTACGTCAAGCATAAATACAACTTAAAAGGACATTCCTCCCAAAGCCATTTTTCTCGATCCTCCACATCAAGTACGGCCCCAAAGTTTTATTTACTTACCGTTAGTAAATCCCTAGCTAAAAATCCGTTTTACAATGCGGCGTCTACGAGATTTTCTGTTGAATATTGGTAATTTTATTTACTGCATCCCGCACATTTATGATCCTTTGCACGCCTACAATAACCATGACGTTTCATTGTTTCCGGTTCTGACGACACAGTTTTTGCGTCAATGCTGACACGTGATTGACCCGCAATTCGTTTACTAGGCCAGACGTCGTTCAGCGTGATTCACGAGAAGACGAGGGCGGAAGTGACGTTGTACTATTACTACGCCGAATCTCGCGACGGCAGCGCGTGTACACGTGACTGCTCCGTCGTGTTATAAGGCAGGCCGGATGTTGCTTAAGTAAGATTTAGATGACGTTTTCAGGACGCTAAGTGTATAATTAATTGGTCATCTCTTTCAGTACAGCTTGATCTGGCTGGATAGATCTGGCATGCAAGCCGCCATCTTGCATGCGTGTTTGATTCGCGTGTCACAAATTGATGTCACACTGTTCCCCGGTCATAAAGCGATGGGGATAGAGACTGAGTCTTGATAGATTGCTCAGTCTTCTTGCATTGATATCCCTAATTACTATACTCTGTTACTTCAACGGATGAAAACAAATTATTTTAACGAAGAGCACACTAAGCTTTTTCTGCGTTTATAACGTTGTGTTTGTTAACTTGCTGAACGAGAATGTTCATTGTCTGGCAGCACATTGTAATTCATGCTGTGACTCTACATTTTAAAGAAACTATAAAGACCCTCAAAGAAACTCTAACTCCACATTTTTTCATTTTCGTTGTTGTAAACTATTGCTTTAAAAGAAAGATTTGGTGATAGCCCATGGCGTTGTGCTCCGAAATAAAAAAAAAACATGTAAAGGACTTGTAACGGCATTTGTGTGAACCAATCCTATCTGGATTTTTAAAGACGTTTTGTTCGTATCGGACAGCCCCATTTTTTAAACTTGGAAGCAGCTCGATTGGCGAATGAATACGTATCTGCTCGATGTAACCGGGCTTTGCTGGTAAGGTGGGAAATCTTATAGAAGGAGATCGTAATATTAATCCTGCGTTCGATACTCAATCATTAGAGCCAAAGAAAGTAATGCAGGAAAACGAACGAAGTATTGCACGAAGTATTTTTTCACCAATCGAGTTGTTACCGTCTAAAATCAATTGCCCTCCCACGTGGTCTTGTCACGGAATTTGGTATTTTTCAAAAAAGTAAGCCAACGGCCTGTTAAGGAATCGGTGCCGATTTTGTGTTTTTATACTTCAAGTGGGCTTCTGTTTGATTTCACACTGCTTTGTTGGCTTACTTTTTGAGTCAGTCATTAATTTGGGAACTTGTTTTCGATGGGGTTTTTTCCTGTATCCTGTATCCTCTTTATTACCCTTCCTGTTCCTGTTGACTCTTTTCTTTGGCAACAAATTTTTATTTATTTATTAAATATAATTTTAAAGTAAAATATACCCTGACTGTACCAGAGATTAGAAAGTGATGGAGATGTCGGTCTTCCAATCCTACGCGGGTCCCTAGCGATCTTTGTAGCTACTAACGCCTCCGCTAATGCTTTACATTCGAAACGATGGGACGGACGACAGTCTAACTGGAAATCGTCTAAGGGATAATTGTCTCATCGAAACGGTATATCGTATAATGGATAAGCGTTGAATGGATAAACTTCTAACTGGGTGATAATATAACTGATAAACGTCCAACTGGACAATAATACAACGGCGGTTTCTGACGTTATATACATAACCGCAGCGAGCGTGGGAGCACGAGCGAGGCAAGGGCATTAGACGATTTTCCATTATACGAATATCGTGTTAGACGATTTTCCGTTACACCGTTACACTGTACACGTTCTTCCAATTATGCGATTTTCCAGTTGGACGATTACCCCTCGCCCCTTCGCAACAGCATAAAAGCAAAGCAACAGCAGAGATATTAGCATCCGAAACTACCGCCGAGTCCCGCGTTGACTTGGCAGAGGTGAGACGCGGACATCTCATTAAACACTCTAACCTGTGGCCGTGCGCTGTTCGACAAAACAATGGCGGCGTCTGCTTCCAACGTGACGCTACCCAAAGCACCATTTCCCCATCGCCCGGAGAACACAATCAACTGAAGCGTTTACGATGGGTTTTAGGTTACGTTAGACTGCAATGGATATGTATGCCAGTTTATGAAGAATGAGTTTAACCCAGTTTTGATGACACCGTCGATCAAACATCGTCCAGACTCGTGTACCAGCCAGTTCCATTTTTCAAACCCGAAGGGAGCCCAAGTAGCGGATTAAAGGCAGGTTGTCACCAACAGAAAATATATATTATCTGCCGTGGCGCTATCTAGCGGCAGTGATACCGTTAATCTTGCTCCCAGGTGCACGAGGGCTTAAAAATTTTCGCTCTATACTTAAGGAGGCATGTGGCTTGTCTGTTTCTTTATTAACACTGGCGATAGTCAGTGTTAGTAAGGGTCGACCTAGGATCTCTGTGTTAAACTTTCAACTTTGGAGCTAATAACTCCGTCAAAAGTAAACATTTTAAAACCAAATTTGGAATCTAGCCTTGACTAGTCAAGGCCTGTCTGCAGTCCAAAAGTTGTGAAATTCGGGCGAGCCAAACCCGAGATACAGAGAGGGGCCAAATAGACAACTTCTTGTTCTTGTTCTTGGTCTTGTTCTTGGTCTTGTTCTGGGGATGTACCTTTCGTCTGTCCTCTCTACAGGTCAAACCATTTGTCCTATGAAGCCAGTTCTTAGCTCATTTTACAGGTATTGCTCTGTAGATGTGCCCTTTCCATAAGACATTTTCTAATTGGTCAAGTGGTTCAGGGGTTATGGAGCTCTAAACGACCAGATTGATTATTTTACATTGTTTTAAACATTGTTATTATGCAACAATGCTAATTAGCAAACGCCAGCTGCAAGACTGAAGATTAAAGGATTTGTTTCTATTATTAGCACTGGCGATAGCCAGTGTTAGTAAGAGTCAGCCTTGGGTCTCTGTGTTAAACTCTCAGTTTTACAGTTTAGCTGCAATTCTAAAAGTAACACGAATTAATAAACAAAAACGGAACGTTAAATGTTTAGAGTAAGGGTCTAAAAGTCAAAACCTAGAAGGAACACGGACAAGGTTTGACAGTAAGGGTCTAGGTGTAAAATTTTGTAAGAGGCTGGTAAGCATTAGACCCTTACTACCCGGTGGTCAGAAATAAAAACATTTTCACGAAAAACTGGAAATCCTCCCATGTGATGATCCAGTGGTAGTATGATATAGGTTTACTGCTTTACTGTATGTTGAAAATTATTTTTCGATTTAGTAACATTGCAGGGTATTCGCAGCAGAGAGCATTACTGGTTATCCTCTGCCGTAAATCTACGAAATATAATAAAAAAAATTCTAAAGCATCAAAAGACACAAAATGCCAAACTTCACAAGAAAATTATGTTCTTAAAGTTCCATAACAATATTCTAAGAACAAAGAAAACCTGCTACAATCGTTCATACACACTTTCTGTCCGAATAGAGTAGAACTATAAGCTAACCACAGGGTAGTAAGGGTCTAATGCTTACCAGCCTCTTACAAAGTTTTACACCTAGACCCTTACTGTCAAACCTTGTCCGTGTTCCTTCTAGGTTTTGACTTTTAGACCCTTACTCTAAAAATTTAACGTTCCGTTTTTGTTTATTAATAAAAGAAATGGTGTTGCGTATTCCATCGCTTGATGCCAGCAAGTGCTAGATAGTATTAGATAGTATTAGATAATACTGTATTATGCAGATTTGCATTCGATGACAACTGCAGTTAATTAGAAAACAAAAACGAACTCGTTTGATGTTTAAGATAAAGTTTAACTGATCCGAAGTCAAAACAGAAAAGGAACACAAATAAAATCTCCTGTAAGGTTTCATATACCACAGTGTTCCTGTACTGTTTAATCCATGTGAAACCTTACTGCTGTATTCACGTGTTTTTACATTTTTTATTTTAAAACACGATAGGGCAGCTTGGTGCAATCTACTTGGCTAAACGACATCGCTGAAAAATCGTAAACACCATAGTATCAGTGTGCTTAGTACAGATTTACAGATTAATTAATTCAGGGTTCGTGCGATTCAATGAAAACCTAGAAAAGTCGGTGAAAATAAAAATGAAATACCAGTCCTGAAATCCTGAAATTCTTGAATCCGAAATCTTGAAAAGTGGTGTTATGTGTCAATACGATGGACGGAAAGGAGACGACTTGACTAGAAAAATGCTGAAATATTTAGCCCCGAAAGTATAGGTGAATGTGTAGCCTATATTATACACTATATTAAGACATTGGAATTGAACCCTCCGGACTTGTGCTTTAAAGTGGCACTATCACCGACTGAAAGCAGACGAAATCTGACAACATCTAGCGCTATGTAATACCATCTAGCTCTTGCTTGCATCAAGCTGAGAAATGCATAACGGCATTTCTTTTTACGAAACAAACAAGCCACGACATCCTTAATTATTGAGTGAAAATTTGGTTCGGCCTCGTACACCTGGGAGCAAGCTATAAAGATTAACAATATCATTGCCACTAGATGGCACCACGGTATTTTCGTTCGCATTTCAATCGGTGATAGTGCTACTTTAATAAATAAGATTAATTAAAGTAAAAACTACGATGATTTTCGCTAAAAAGCTGTCAGAAGCAGAAGTCCAACCAGAAGTTTATGATGAGCAGATTAATTTTCTGTTCCAATGACGGATTATGGTTCTTAACTAGGCGAAAGTTTGTATGCGACGAAATCGGATTTCGGGTGATGATGGCTCAGTCGGTAAATCGAGTAATAAGGCTGTGATGCTGCTTCGAGTTCAGGCACTGGTAGCTTCTTTTATTTAAATTAATGTTGAAGCAGAGACAAGAATTTTTTCATCTCGTCTTGCCTTGTGTGAACTTTGGTGAGACTAGGTCGATATAAAGTCTGCATTTACGTCAGTAGCGGGATTCGGGCTACCAAGTTCCTTCTGCTATGGGATCTATTCAGGACATCCCTTAGATCTTAGTGATTGGATGTTTTCCAAGCAGGACGGATTAACGTGGACAACGCAAACACAGCACAGTCGTCAAAATGCGTCGTTTCCAAACCACGAGAACGCCGGTTCGAATCCCGCTACTGACGTATATGCAGACTTAACAAAACAAAAATTTGGAAGCAAAATGAGTCCTTCAAAGGGTTACGCTGACGTCTTCAACACTGAAAATAAAAGGTAAAAGTGCTAGCAGTGCAAAGAACTGGTAATTTGTTTCCAGTTCTTCGCACAGTAAAATTACGTCCACATTTTTAAAATGAGTCGTCTATGAGGAAACAAGTGTTGCTAAATCCAGCCCTTAATAATTTGCTGAGATTACAGACAAATGTGACGTAAAAGTGAAAGAGAAATGTGACATAAAAGTAAAAGAGAAGTGTGACAAAAGTAAAAGACAAATGTGACGTACAAGTAAAAGAGAAATGTGACAAAAGTAAAAGAGAAATGTGACGTAAGAGTAAAAGAGAAATCGTAAAAGTAAAAGTGAAATGTGACAAAAGTAAAAGAGAAATGTGACGTACAAGTAAAAGAGAAATCGTAAAAGTAAAAGAGAAATTGTAAAAGTAAAAGAGAAATGTGACGTAAAAGTGAAAGAGAAATGTGACAAAAGTAAAAGAGAAATGTGACAAAAGTAAAAGAGAAATGTGACGTACAAGTAAAAGAGAAATGTGACGTAAAAGTAAATGAGAAATGTGACAAAAGTAAAAGAGAAATGTGACGTACAAGTAAAAGAGAAATCGTAAAAGTAAAAGAGAAATGTGACGTAAAAGTGAAAGAGAAATGTAGCAAAAGTAAAACAGAAATGTGATGTAAAAGTAAAAGAGAAATGTGACGTAAAAGTAAGAGAGAAATCGTAAAAGTAAAAGAGAAATGTGACGTAAAAGTAAAAGAGAAATGTGATATAAAAGTGAAAGAGAAATGTGACATAAAAGTGAAAGAGAAATGTGACATAAAAGTAAAATGGTCCACGACCGTGAAAACCGATTGGTGTTTGAGCAGTAAAATAACTGAATTTTTTAACAGTGAAGCAGTAAAAAAAAGGTAGAACTGTTTTAAATTCCATCGCTGACTACTGTTTTACGTGCATGAGTAAATACACAAGAGATTTATAAGAAAAGCAAACAAAAAGACAGTTCAAAGACTACGTAACAGTTTTTAATAACTGTGTTTAAAATGAACGTACAACTTTGTCTAGTTATTCAAAAGATCTATTTAAAAAAAAAACCCTTCATTTGGATATCCCTTCTGCAAAAAACCTTTTGGATAACGTACCAATGCACATGTTATCCCTACTCTTGACAATAAAATTCCTGAAAACCTTTTGACGTAAACCAGTATTACACACCATAAACAAGGACGTAAACATTCCTTGTTTAAAAAAAAGTAGATCAATGCTACTTTTGCTACTTTTCTACATAGTATTATCAATGGTTTGCTTTAACTCTCATATTGATGTTAATATTATTATTATCATAATTATTATTTTGATGTAGGTTTTTTTTTTGTGCGTGTACATAAACTAACTACTAAGCTATACGCCCATTCTCTACTAATACTGTGTTAGCCTAGCATTAGTAGTTGTAACGTTATAATCGAAATGCACTGCTTTTTCATACATGAGTAACTTTCATTTATCATTTCATTTGTATGTTGTAATTTGTGCGGCACATACGTAAACTTTGTACCGTCTAGATGAAACAAAGTATTATTTTGTAAAAGTTAAGTTACAGTGGATTCATCTGTAACTCGCAGAGGGCTGGGGATGACAAAATAAAAAAAATATGCATTATTTGAATGCAATTTATTTGAATGCAATTTATTTTTTTATGGCTCCCCTATGCTTTTGACTCTTTATATTCGTTACCAAACGTAATTAAATTTCATCTGACAAACGAAAGTGTAGTCCTTCTGAATTTGGTTTCAATCTGTCTGCTTCATGTTTTAAACATCGCATGGCATCCTTCAGCACAGGCAATGGACGGCAGGATAAAAACATAAGCACCTAGCTCCATCCTCCGGCCAAAAACGGAACATGTTGATGGTAATGGCCTACACGCTCTGCCATCGCAGGTCTCCGATAGTCTTGGCCATTCCAGTTAGAAAGGAATATGCTCAGTCAAAAGGAAATAGCCATTGCAACAATTACATAGGTCAAGAGTGAATGTAGCAAAACCGTTCCTGACGAGGGGCGAAGAATAGGAAAATGAATACCTTTGCAACATTCGCATCTAATGTCTGAAGTAATGTTGCAAAACAGAGCCATACAGGAATGCCAACCAGGGGGGCAATGTATCTATTAAATCCAGTATTCTAGCGTTATGTCTATTTACCACAACAACGTGTTTTGACAACACCGTCAGTTAAGCATGTAACAATAAACCACGTAAAAATTGCGATATCTCCCGAAAACAAAACTTAAGTCATTTGAAGTCATTATATCAAACGTCAAGTTAATCCCACCATAGTTGAATGAAGGTTTCGTATGTTAAAGTTAGGTTAAACGAATGTTCGAAATTCGAAGTTAAATAAAAAATCTAAAAAAATTGCTTAATGCGTTAAGTGTTTCAAGTGTTGAACGTTCGAATTCTTAGTTAACGTGATTATCTTGGCGTTTGGTATCACGACTTCTAACGGCGAAAAAGCTCGATGGGAATCCTTAACTAATTTTGTTGGGATAGTTATTACATTTTTGCATCATTTTTGCCAGTGAGAAGGTCCAGGTTTATTTCTTAGCAAACACTATATACACATAGGAGTAAATGAAACTACAATGGCACAACAGAGAAATCGTACACTAATATAACTAAAATTTGGTAAGCCTTATGAACTTTGTTGAGATGTGACCGTAATTTCCCGCATGCACCATACGGCTGTGTAGCACCTAAATGGGTTTTGAGGGAGGGCCAAACTCCGATGGCAGGAGCATATGAGTTGTGGTCAGGAATTCGTTCGTTGAAGTTCCGGTCACGTCATTTCAACGAAATACAAGTCACTTAAAAACCTCACCGAATCGTCGCTATTTTAGTGTACGAATTTCGCTGTTGTGCTTTCTTTGTTCGTATGTACAGTTACTTGTGTGTTTTATATTTACCACGTTAAATTCAACCTCTTGGAACACAAATTTTTTTTTTTTAATAACTTAGGTCAGGCGTAGGATTCGAGCCGGCATACACTTGGGTTTGAGATGAAGACGCTGACCGTGACCACTGGACTTGAACTAGGTTACTTTAGCCCTAGTAGTAGGAACTTAGTTAGTCCTTAGTAGTAGGAAAACGCCTTTTGGCCAGAGAGGACAGACAGACAAGATGGCCGCTACCATGTAAACCGGAAGTGCCACCATTTTGAATGACGTCACTTCGTGTCTTTAAAGGATCTGGAAATGCCTCCATATTGAAGAGTGGAACCGGAAATGCCACCATTTTTGGGTGTCCCAGATTGGGGTCGGCCCTCTTGGGGTGTTTCATATTGAAGTCTGCCATTTTGGGGTTTCAGTTTCAGTTTCCGAAATTATTTAAAATGCCCATAACTCGGGAACCGTTGGTCCTAGAACAAAACCGAGCGGATTTTGGCCACCCTTTCAAGAACCCCACCGGGGTCTCAGCTAACTGATGGCCCAACCAAAACTTGGTTACTGGAATTTTGGGAGTTGACCCACCCCAATAACTCGGGGACCGTCGGTCCTAGAGCAAAACCATTCGGGATTTGGCTACCCCCCCCCCCTCCCCTCCCAAAGGAATTGGTCGAAGGGCTCAATCTCCGTTAACGAAGTGTACGTGGCTTTCTTACCGTACAGGCCGTAAAATGGTAGGGTTTAAAAAGCCGAACGTTTCATTTGTTACAGTTCATAGTGCGTGCGTAGGACCGACATTAGCCAAAAGATTGATTTGAGGTTGAGGTGAAGAAACGCAAATAAAGCTCGTGGTGCACATGGGTACTTATTTGTATCTTGTCTTGTACTCGTCCTTTTAAAAAGATGGCTGGAACTCAAGAGTATAAGATAACGGCAATGGATTTACACCCGTAGATTTAGGTGAGTCTTAATCTTCGTACGATTAACCACTGAATTCGTAAGACATTCGGGAATGAAAAACAATTTTTCGTTTCACACTGTTATTGTACTCGCTTGCTTCATGTTCAATGTTGTACGCCAAATATGTTGTTCATGATTAGTTTCAAAAAAGGGTCGGCTTTTGAAGAGTGATATCATTCAACCGGGAAAAAACCTCCAAGGTTCATTCTAATAGCCAAGTTAATGGCACAGAATACTACTTTGGACATTAAAGGAGCACTTGAAAATTACTAACGCTAGTAGCAATGTTCCAGTTTTTATTTAACTTTCGAACTATTTGTCGGTGCAATTAACTTGGATAATAGGATTAACCTTGTTGGTCTTTTCCTGGTTGAATGACATCACTGGCTTCAAATGCCGACTCTTTTTGGAAACTTGGCGGGTTCTCTTATACCAGTTTTGGTTTTGGGTGGATTTGAAACTGCAGTGAGAAGAGTGTTTGTTTATATTGTTTATGAAGATTGTTCTGTGTTGTAACAAAACACGCTCTGTCCTTAATTAGCATGGGCGGCAGAATGTGCTTATTAGAATTCATGAGTGCACGAAAATTTCTGAAAAAGTATAAGCATCAAATTAAATTAAATTTGTTTACGACCTAACCCCTACAGGGTCATTAGCTCGAACCAAGTAACAAACTAACATCATACATAGACAAACTAACACACACCAATAACAGCAATGCACTAATAATCAATAATCAATATACACCGAGCACCGAGGTACAATAGTGATCGGTTCCCAATTCTCCACTTGGCATGGTGATACAAACCAGGAATCAAACCGTCTAACTCCTTTCTTTTGCCCCAAATTACCCTGGCATTCCTGTAGTCGTTGTTGCTGCTGATCTGAACTTTCAGACCATAAATATCTGACCCAAGTTGATGGAGCCTGTGCCTGAGCTCTCATCCCTGGAACACCCAAGAGCCAAAACAGCATCAGAATATTTAGACCACAAAATATCAGAGCCAGACATCATGGAACCATCTTCCTGGAATTGATCGAGAGCCAAAACTGTGCATGGATTATTCAACTCCACAGCCTTACACTTTGATGCCACCATAGGCAAGGACACAGCAAGCTTCCCTTTGGAGCTCCTCCGTCTAATATCCAGTGTACATTTTTGTCTATCCGAGTTCGAGTTAACAACTGGCAAGTCCCTCACTGATTTGACCGATCCCTCACCGGTTGATAACGGATCAAAAGAACGACTACCACACAAGCCTTAACTATAACCTAGCAAAGTGCTTCCACTTGGCTTAGTGCTTTCACCCGAAACTGTACAGAGACTGCACTTGACACTGTGCTTCCACTCTACTCTGCATTTCCACCAGACACAGCAGCTGTCTAAACTCGGACAAGGCACTACCTGATACGTTGACAGGCACATCAACAGGCATATCACAGGCACATCAACAAGCGTATCAGGGTCCTCGTCACCATCAAATTCAACTGTTTAGATGCCACTTCTGCAAAAGATCTCTCAGAGCAGCTACCCTCTTGGAAGGAACTGAAGTGGACGCACTTCACAAATGGACACTTGCTGTGGATGTGGCCCTGTTTTTGACAATGCAAGCAGCTCACCGGTCTGTTAGGAACTGCAATAAGAACTGGGGCACCACTTGCATGTCTGAGACGTCCTCAGTGGTTTTGCCAGAAGACAAACTGAGAGAAACCTGGCGTGCGTTCGCATAGTTGTGCCCCAGGGCCTTCTCTTGATTTTTCCATTATAATCTTCTGAACACTTCCCATGTCCCAAAACGCTTCCTCAATTTCATCCTCGTTCACACAAAAAGGTAGCCAAAACACCCTGCATACCACTATGTCTACACACGGGACTAAGACTTTACAGCAGAAGCCGTTAATTGATTCAATATTGGCCGCCAAAACCAACTATTTACTTATTTTGTCTTTAAACGCTACTTCATACACATTATTGTGTCCAAAGGCGACAATTGAGTCCAGTGGCACAATGTTTACCAACAATGATGAAAAATACTCTCTTAAGTAGGGCCTTTCTTTTTTTAGTACACAACACATTCACCGAGAATTTGAAACAATCTTTGTTCAAAAGGCCCTTATAAAGGCCCTTGACACCCTCCCAGTCAGGAAGCAAATCCTCCTCGCTTTCCCTCTGCTGCATACTCATCTCTCCAACATACACTTCGTGATCCATGGTACTATAGGTTTACCCGCCAAAGGCGTAACTTTTCGCACTATACTCTTTGCTGACATTTACACAGCAATGGCGCAACAAAGAAGCGGGGAAAAGCAATCAGTTTCCGTGTACGACATCATTGTTACTGTGCAACCATGCTGGGACGTTGGGAAAGTCACATATTGTCGGCCAGCAAAAGGTTTGCAAAAAAATGAAACGATCCATGTTTCTGCTGAATCTCTCAGTTTTAAACCACAGGATGCTAAGTCTACAATTTTGAAGCCTGTAGCAACTGGTGGCCATTATGATTGAATTATCAAATGTGAGCTTCGTGAAGCCAGTTGTTATTTCCAAATTATTTCCATCTAACTCTCAATATTTTTAACACTGTTGCGACCCCAAAAATACCGGAAGTACAGTGAATCTGCAGTTCGCGCTATTATGTGCCATATCGTTTGTTGTATGACCTGAAATTTTGGGAGGCTGTGAAGATTGCAATAATTTCCAAGGCACTTTTTTTAAAGAAACAAAATTTGGCAGAGCATGGACATACACATGACAAACAAGAGTACCGTAAGTACAATGCTGCTGCAGTTCATGCTAATGCGTGCATTCTGAAGTGTGGTATGGTTTGAAATTTGGCAGAGCATGAAC
>JAHWFP010008922.1:34981-76509 GCA_023313725.1 Lithobius niger
AGTACAAATGATGCTGCAGTTCACGCTAATGTGTGCATTCTGAAGTGTGGTATGGTTTGAAATTTGGGGAAGCTGTGAAAATTACAATAATTTCTAATGCATCTTTTTTTTTAACAAACAAAATTGGGTGGAGCACGGACATAAACATGATAAATCAGTTAGAGTAATTGTGCCATAACGTAAATACAAAGATGCCACAGGTGGCGCTATTGCGTGGCTTCCCATTTGTTGTATGGTTTCTGATTTGTGGAGGCTGTGAAGATTAGATGACTTATAATGCACACTTTCTTTTTTACAAAAAAAAATTGGGTGAACTATGGATATACACATTGTAGGGATGCTAAACATTAATCTCGACAGTTAAGTCTGGACGACATCACATTATGGCTGTTTTATATCAATTTGCTTTGCAACCCAGTTTCGTCTCACAGTTTATCTTCCTTCAGACAGTCCAGAGTCTATTGTTTGTAATTATTTATCATACAAAAAACCCCATAAGGGTAAAGGGACCCATCAAGTTTTTGCAATAGAAAGTAGTGATATCAGAGCCAAAATGGCTGCCACCAAGTTTGTGGTCCGAACCGTGATCATTCAAGCTTAACTGACAACACTGAGCACAGCTCTGAAACAGGACTTTCTGTTGCCTACTCGTAAATCCCGTCGATCTATACAATTTCTAAAACTTTCTGCCGTATTAATATTTAGCATTCAATACCAGAAAATGCCAGTTTAATGTCCCAAGTAAGAGAAGCAATTGCTAGCTTTAGCCCAAATACTGAAAAGGGGGTTTAACGAGCGTTAACCACTCCTGGTCATCTGCCCGAAGCCCTAAGGCCCAATGTCTGCAACAGCCAGATTCCCAGGCGGTCACCCACCCAGGTATCAATCTAGCCCAATGCTGCCCCAATGCTGCCCAATGCTGCCCAAATACTGATAATGAACAACAACAATCAGGCGGCAATAATTAGACGCCATGAATCCAACGATCTGAATTTGATGGTCGAAGTGCTAGCGCGCTTCTAGAATGTAACTTCAAATTCTATTGTAACAATGTAACTGAAAGATCGCTGTACCAAACAATGTATAGCATAGCTCCTGGCCAACAATACCTTTATTCCAATCCCGGTAGCGGAATTGTAAGGTAATGTTAGGACCTCAGGTTTATTATTGCTCAGGTTTTATATTTGTGCTCGCCTGTCAATGACTAAAATCTAACAAACAATCCTAATAAGGGTGAATAAGAGTGAAGCCTTGAGGCAGTTTGAGGGATAATTGAGGGATAATTAGAAATTCTTCCTCAATTATCCCTCCAACTGCCCCAAGTCTTCACTCTTCACCCTTATTAGGATTGTTTGTTAGAATTTTAGTCATTGACAGGCGATCACAAATATAAAACCTGAGCATTAAAAGATCAATCAGTCCCTAATTCACCATTCATAACCATTGATGGCTCATCTCATCTCTTTCCTTATCTACCGATATCGGCACCTCAGCCCTCTTGTAAGAACACACGGATGCAAGAACACAGCAATGTACGGATACTGAGAACTAGTTCGGAGCACTCGATTATTTTTTTAACGAAACCCGTGTTACACCCGTTGTGTAAACTTAATTTCTTTTAAATAGCAAGTTCTTTTTCACCACAATAAATACTGAAAACAGGCAATGTAGGTAACATTTCAAGCATTAAAATGTATTACAATATTTTAGTAGCTCTTTAAACTTTCTTGCAAAGCGGTAGTTTCAGCGGTAGTTTTCGTTGCTTGTGGCTGGTTCGTTTCCATGAAAAATGTCAGATGCACCGACAAGGGCACCTGCAGAACAACAACAACAAAAAAGAGGGTGGAGAGGACTTTTTCTTGAGGACCTTTTTTTTCTTTTGGGACCTGCCTTACTTTGGCCTAGTCAGTGATACGGACCCTCGAACAATAGCAATTATTACACATTGAGTTACTAATCAAGCCCATTTGTCTATCCGTCCAATAATTACACGTTTATTGTATTACCGCATCACTGTTCAAGATTCCGAAAGTATTCGTCATCGCACAACGACGATTATACCACACGCATATGGTTCTCGTCGTGGATTCCGAACAATGATTCATTGTTACAAAGTCATTGTCAGGAGAACTTCTTCCAACAATGTACCAAAGGGAAGTTTGTCGAAGGAACAGCTTTGTTCTTGTCTGAAGGGGTGTTTTGGAATCAATTTAGAATGCAATGACACAAGCAAACTGTATGGTTATTAATGCTTGTTTTTAATACTTATTTATACTTATGAGTAATATAACCAAACCAACTTATTAGTAATGTTTTTTGTTAGTCCTACATATTTTACGTTAATTTTGTAGATAGCTCGCACCCCTACCCAATGACGGTTACCTCCCAGAGAAGCCTAATGCTAGCCATGCTGAGTCGTTTATTATCTTACTGCAACCACTGTTCAAGATTCTGAAAGCATCCGTCATCGCACAACGACGAATAACCCAGTTAGCCAACAAATGTTTTCTACTTTTATTTCTGGATTGTAACTGGATTCCGAAATACCCCATCGCCGTTCGCACCGCGGAAACTCAACGCCGAATAGCTCATTCAAACAACTTCTAAAAAATGTTAAGAGAAGTTGTCGGAAGGGGCTGTTCGTCGTTGAGTTTCCACGGTATGAACAGTGATGGGGCACTTCGGAATCCAGTTACAATCAATAACCGCAAGCACAGAACCCTTCACCAAGCAAGCAATACCAATGCTGTTTTTATGTAAGTATTGTTATGACCATACTTTTGCCGTTTTCATTGTTGTAAAGTCAGCTGCTAAATCCCGTATCAGCCCAGTTCCAACAATGCTTTCTATGTTGCTAACGCATTCTTCAAAAGTGGGCCGGATAAGTGGGCAGGATAAGTGGGCCAGCCCACTTATCATGCCCACTTTTAAATGTTTAAACCCGGTTCAAACAAGTGTTTTAAAATAAACACTTTTTGGCACACCTAAAAAACGTTTTTAAATGCTTTACCTGAAACACATACAACAGCGTTTACTAACAGGAATGACTAAAAAAAAAAAAAGGCTTTCATTTTACAGTACGTGCTTATTTTAAATAAAAAGAGTCGGTCAGTCAACGAAATGACCACTGGGACTTGCTCTCCATCAGGACCAGAACGGCGATTACGTTCATTTGCCCATGCCCTATAAACATTTAACTCCCAAGATATTGAACGTCTCAAATTAACGCATTGCCTTGAATTTTGGAGCTGAAGTTCATCAGAAGTCACTTGCATATAAATCTGTTACTTACTTGAGGCTTGACTTCATTAGCTTATTCGTCACACAGGCTTACCCGGCTAAGTCATTCATCGTCCTCGTAAGAGAAAAGATTCGAAACACTCAAATCTATTGGGCAAAACTTGGCTACCATTGTGAAAAATGCAGTTTGGAATTCACAACAATGAACAAGCAGTCAACAATGAACATGCACGCAGCGCCAACATGCATCTCTTGAGACGACACATTGTTATAAAACCGCCGTGAAATGGAGGGTTGGCGCTGATCTGAAAGTGCTTATGTTGAACGAAAAGTATGGTCATAAGAAACTTATAGCCATACTTTTGCCACAATGTCCGCTGATAAGTGTTTTTTGGCCCACTTTTTCTTTGACAGATTCCTCGGACTGAAAGAAACATCCTCGGCCTTCGGCCTCGGACGATCTTTCAGTCCTTGGAATCTGTCAAAGAAAAAGTGGGCCAAAAACCACTTATCAGCGGACCATTGTTGCAAAAGTATGGCTATAACTATTACTTGATGCCACGACTCGAACAATACGCTGTTGCTATAAGCAGGATAACCAATGGCGTCTCGGGAGTTCTGACAACAATAACTGGTGGCTGCGCCACTCGTGACTGTTGGTTATTCCATGCGTAACCCAGTTAGGCAACAAAGGTTCTCTGCTTTTATTTCTGGATTGTTACTCGATTCCGATGCATCATCACCCTTCATACCGACGAAATTCAACGCCGAATAGAGCCTTCAAACAACTTCTAAAAATAATTTTAAGAGAAGTAGGCTGAAGGGGCTGTTCGTCGTTGTGTTTCTGCTGTTTTGGGACACTTCGGAATCGAGTTACAATTCATAGACACGAGCACAGAATCCTTCACCAAACAAGGTATAAAAATGCTGTCAACAATTCCATCTTTCCCGCATTGTCGTCCTTTCTGAGCAAAAGAACGTCAGCACGATTCATTTTTTGTTGCGTGCGTGCTATGCCTTTGTTGTCTTGCTGAGATGCAGACATGGATCGATTGTTAGTTCTCAGCACTCGGGAATCAGGCGATAACTTATATGCCCGTAGGAATTACCCCCAACTTTCAATCTCTAGTATAATAATAAACCCGACCTAACCAATGTTACCAATCGTGCTGCCAACACCACTGTTCGTGGCACTGGATTCTGCAGTGCTACTCTATAATTAAAAACCAGACAAGAAAAAAAAAAACAACATAAAAAGCAAGCAAATCAACTGAAAAAAAACTCGGCTTCATTTGTCCTCAACACTGCAGCAACACTGTGATAGCTCAAACCTTACAGGAAAGTTTATTCTTCATATTATTTTCCTGTTTTGACTTCGGTTCAGTTAAACCTTCCCTTAATCATCACACGAGCAGTGGCGGATTTAAGGAGATATTGGGGGAGGCCAAAACCCAACAAGGCTCCCTACCTTTCCGAAATTCTGAGGACCTTTTTTTTTTAGCTAGCTGAAACCCAACAACGTTCTTTGTTATTAGTTCTATATTTCACTGATGCTTGGGGAATGAAGGCCCCTTTTACGATGAAGGCCCTTTTATGTTGAAGGCCCCAGAGGACCTTGCCGTCCCCGCCCCCCCCCCGTTAAGTCCGCCCCTGCACACACGAGTTCGTTTTTGTTTTCTTAAGCTCATTGCTTCAGCATGCCATGTTTTCTTGTGTACTCTTTGTTAACAATGTAGACGAACATTATTAGTGTGATAACTAATTACTAATTATTAGTCTCCGCCGGGCACTGCATGGATGAGTTTATTATCGAGAAATTAGCAAGTAGAGTAGTAAGGGGAAATCGCAGCATCTCCTTAGCTAGAAAGAATCAATGTCAATGAAACGGTTTTTTTTTTTCAGCAAGAATTCTCTCTCGTGACTTTCGTGTTGTCAGGAACAAACATCTCCGTATCTAACGAAGTTTCGATTTTTCCTGTTGTATTGTTATTTTTCCTCAGATACTAGAAAACAGTCCGACTCTGAAATCTGTAAAGGCACAAGTTTCTAGTAGTCGCCATGCTCATGTATATTTTATCTGTATAGGACGAATGTTGAAATAGTTGAATCTAGGCAGGTGACACGCTAGCGTGTATCTTAATAATAATGCTGAACTGCGGGGAGGGGGGGGGGAAGTATGTGGAAATATTAAGGACATCTTGGTCAGTCCTACGGTTTATAACCATATAATTTGTAAATTACTTGAAATAAGTGAGAATTTGCTAATAACTGTCATGTTTCGGGATCTGAAGTAATGGAAGCCTGTCCTTAGAAATCTGGAAACATTTGTTGCTGCGTGTACCCTGTGGAAAATTACAGCATACGCTTGCACAGATTATAATGGCCTTCAATTTGTTGCATACATTCAGGTAGAATGTTGGATACGTACGCGATTATTACAAAGCATTTGGGAACCACATTATTCTGTCTGAAGGCTACATCTGTTCGTTTACCTGAAATAAGTATTGAAAAATACATAAATCCTTTACGTTGATTTTGGTAAATTTGGACACTAGGAAAACGCTCAGCTTCCACCACATAACGACCGAAGGACAGTGTGACATCATTTCGTGACATCCGAATCGAACACTCACGCAAGATGAAGGCTGCTGCTAAATCGACGGTCTAGCCAGCTTACTGCTAGACGTAGGTGAAAACTAGGTGCTCACCAAATTCGATCTGATCTAGTCGCATTCGGTTTTAATCCAAAGATGTTACTTTGAAATGAAATGGCGTTCACGTGTCACTGTGAAAAAAGTTGAGAAAAAGACTTGTATGACATCTCACGAGCTGAGTGATATTAATATCCCCCATTCTTTCTCCCCTCTCGCGCGCGTGTTCCCCCATTCCCTAGGGAGTCTTGGTCTGGCAATCAATGTTCCCCCCACCCACCACTTCCCACCCCCTGCCTTTTGGTCACATAATACGCCTGGGGTAAAGACGCGTCTCGTTTTAAATGGAAGACCCTTTGTTTTTATGAATCCAACCCCAACATACACAATTGAAGTGAGGGGTCTTGGGGACAGATTCTTTTTTAGCCCTCTAGGTCCGAGGAAGTGAAACAATTTCTTGGAGAACAGGCCAAGTAGGTCTGTCTTCTAGTCAATCGTAAAAGTGTTACTGTTGCGTGATGGACCAAAGCAAAGCGAAAGCTATTGAGGGTCTGAAATCAACTTTTAAGGGTTCGTTCTTTTTTTTAGGCATTTATTCATCCACGTCTCTATGTTTGTTTCGATTACACATTCATCATTCTTATCGAGCAATTTGACCATACTCTATGTTGCAGGAGGTTGAAATTTGAGTAATTTGACCATCCTTTATTTTGTAGGTGGTTGCAGTTTGGGTAATTTGATCAGCCTCTATTTTGTAGAAGGTTGAAATTTGGGTAATTTGACCGTCCTCTGTTTATCTGGAAGTTGAAATTTAGGTAATTTGACCACCCTGTATTCTGTACGAGGTTTTAATTTAGGTAATTTGACCATTCTCAATTTTGTAGGAGGATGAAATTTGGGTAATTTGGCCATCCTCTATTTTGTATGAGGTTGAAATTTGGGTAATTTTACCATCCTCTATTTTGTACGAGGTTCAACTTTGGACAATTTGGACGTCCTCTATTTTGTATGAGGTTGACATTTGGGTAACTTAACCATCTTCTATTTTGTACCAGGTTGAAATTTAGGTAATTTGGCCAACCTATATTTTGTATGAGGTTGAAATTTGGGTAATTTGATCATCCTCTATTTTGTATGAGGTTGAAATTTGGGTAATTTAACCATCCTCTAATTTGTGTGAGGTTGAAATTTAGGTAATTTGACCACCTCTATTTTGTATGAGGTTGAAATTTGGGTAATTTGATCATCCTCTATTTTGTAAGGAGTTGTACGTTATACTGTAAAGATTCGTCTGTGGGCTGACACCACATGATACACGTAGGCTACACTTTAATTGGAAGCAATATTTCTGCTCTCACTTGGTGGCCTTCCTCAAGGCAGTCAAAATACAGCGTGTCAGCTATTCTGACAATTTACCAGTAATAGCAAAAATAAATCCGTAAAAAGGCGACTTCGTGTTTTTGGCTGACACATGGTGTTGTAATTGGCTTTTATTGCGTTGAGGATGGCCACCATGTGACGGCAGAAATATTGCTTCTAATTAAAGTGTGCGAATGTGGATCACGTGGTGTCGAACCATGCATTCTTCTCATACACCATCCTCATTAATGTTATCATAAGGGCGTATTTAGACATCGATCCCACAATGCATTCTATCAAGCCTATAGCCCAGCTAATCGAAAATTTCAACATCCATCAGTTTTGTCTCTGACGACCGAGGGGGTATCATATTTGGTCATCGTGTGTACAACTGCTTGGTAATCCACAGGTAATCCACAGTATTCCTTTGCAATTACAGGGTAATCCTGGTCAGCTGGAGGTAATCCGTGGTAATTAAAAGAATTATTCGTAGTATTCCCTGTAATCCGAGTTAATCCGACAGGCAAGAAACTTAGAAATTCAGTGGTAATCCGGAGATAACCGAAGTAGGCCTCTTCCTTGTAGTAATCCAGTAATCCAAGGCATTCCATATAACAATACAACAGTCCAAAGTTAATCATGGATAACGCAGTAATTCAAAGTAGCCTATTACTCCAGAAATCCAAAGTACTTCATGTAGCAATACAGTAATTTGAATAGCCTAACACTATTTGTAATTTAGGGCGTCCGGTCTAAATCCCGACAGTCGAAATCCCGACAATCAAAATTCCGACACCAAAATCCCGACACGTCAAAATCCCGACAGTCAAAATCCCGACAGGTCAAAATCCCGACAGTCTAAATCCCGACAGTCCATAATCCCGACAGTTGAAATCCCGACAACCAATAAAAAAAATCCAACTTTCAAAAAACAGGATTACTTGCTGAAAATCATTTAAAAATCGCAGGATACGAAAAATACCGATATTTCACTCTCCTTATGAAAAAATGTAATATATGGGTGCAGGGGTGCACTATAGTTACGCCATAGTTTAAATACCAACACTCGTGAGCAAGGATTGCCTAGGGTTGTTTATGGAAGAATAAGACTTGATATGAGAACAGGAAGGTCTACCCGAACGCAGCCTCTTTTTCCAGCAACATTTTGGTCGGTAGTGAGCAAGTGGAATTGGCACTCCCGAGAACGCAAAATCTCGTGGAGGCTTCGCACCTACGTCTTAATACTTTGGTCGGTCGAAATCATGTGGGTGCGTACACTATAATTGACCAATTGCGAAAAGAGCAAATACGTGTAAATAGCTGAAAGGACGATATAATATAATCAGAGGTCAGCCGTCTTCCCCCACTAAGAAGCGATACATAGAGCGTGAAAAACGCTTAACAGCAACAGGTAGTCGATGAACAGGCATAATCGAATAACATCCGAGTTCCTGCGCGGACTGGCTCATAACCATTGAGCTGTAATTTTTTTTTTGTATATTTTTAGCCAGTGCGTATTTTTACCTTCTTATTAGCATGTTTAGCCAATGATGTAAAAAGACTTTTTTTTTAAGATCTATTATTTGTGGTTTTTTTTTACGCCAAAGCATATTCTTAACTAAAAGTAAAATAAATTTTAAACAAATGTTTCAACAAATGAAAAAGATTTTTTTGTATGTTTTACGATCTGTCGGGATTTTGACCTGTCGGGATTTTGACTGTCGGGATTTTGATCAGTCGGGATTTTGACCTGTCGGGATTTTGAACCGTCGGGATTTTGAACCGTCGGGATTTTGACCTGTCGGGATTTTGGTGTCGGGATTTCGACTGTCGGGATTTCGAACCAGACCCGTAATTTAGTAATACCCAATAATCTGCCGTAATCCCAAAGTGTTCCTTGAGGAATCCCTGAAATATGCCACACAATCTTAGTTTGGCAATCTTAGTATCCGAATGAATATTAGCAGGTAATCCGGTATTAAACCACTAGTAACTTTTGTAATCCATTGTAATCTTTGGTAGCCTAATCCTTGTTAACTGTAATGCAGTTTACATTACTTTGACCAGTTAATACCCCCTCGCTGATCACTCATAAAGACATAGCCAATAAAAATCTTATTGTCGATAATGGACACGACTTGACACGTAGTTAACCTAACTACGTCGTCGGTAGGGGTAGCTCTAGCCATCCATGTGGCTTGGGTTCATGGACGTTACCAAGGTTGGCATGTTGGTTACCATGTGGTTGGCAGTGGGCTAATTCCGCGCAAATGAGCAGACTGTAGTTTAGATGGGGGGGGGGGGGGACGGGTGTTTTCCGGTCTGTCCCCCCCTCGTAAAATGGGGGGGGGGGGGAGATGGTGAGCCAATGTTTTGGATCTTTATTGAATGAATGATGACGAACTGCAGTGGGAGTGGGTTAGGACAAGGGATGTATCCTTCCATTGGAGGTAGGTGACAAATGATTAATCCTTTTACTCAGTTGGGTCCCATATTATTGAACTTCCACATTTTTGGGCATCTAATTTCTGATACAGGCAGAAAATATTTTAAAGGTGGATCATCGGTAGGTGAAAAAATGGTGGAACAAAGTGAACTCGTTATCAACAGTTACCCATGTTGAACTCTGTTACTCCACACACGCACACCCGAAAAGTACGAGTGGAAAAAAGCTTCCAGACTTCAAAGCAGCATACTCCAATTTCTTTTCTTTTTCCTTGATTCAGGAACCTTAGGGATATTTTGTCTTCAATTTTGGACGTCAGGGTCGCTTTTCTTCTTAAATCCGGGAAAGTTAATGGGAAGTTAATGCTATGACGAACGCATGTTCGTTACTGGTCGCGAAGGGGTTAAGGTTACATTTGTCGTCAAATCCTGGTATGGACGACGAGTTTTAAGAAGGGGTGGGGGGGGGGGGGGGGAGGGAGCAGGAAGACCCCAGCGCATGCCGCCACGCTAACGGGCCTATTGTAGGCTACATATAAGCAAAATTGCCTCTCCGTCCTCAGATAACCATAAAGGATTATATCCGAATAATTCCTATTTTATTTGAAAGACTGCTAGAGTACAAGACTTCGTTATAGTATATAGTATAGTAGGCGTCGGCCAGTAAGCTTAGAGCTTCTGAAGACCCAAGCGGGAGACGTGAAGTGGAGGGAACCACTATCTTATCAGTTGTTTTTTGCCGTATCATGGATGAGCAAACCAGAGTACCTGGAGGAAACCGTCGTGAAACGGACAGGAAACAACCGGAATATGACGGATAACAGCTCGGTACGAATGCTTTTTCGTAGACATATTATTGCAATTCAGTGCCGCAATTAAGTGGGGGTGGGGAGGAGGGGGGGAGGAGTCAAAGGGTGCAAGGCACCCGGGCCCAGGAGGCAAGGAGGCCCTAAACTCAAAGCAGGAAGCCCCAATTTTTACGTAGAACTATTATAAAATAGGTGACAACCTTAAACCCAAAATTGTTTTGTATTTTCGGGCCCTACGTCTCTTGCACCCTCCTTTGAAAACGGCTAGCTGCGGCACTGTTACAATCCCATTTACGTTCCTTCATGTGACGCTTAACAATACAAAGTTCGTCCTTCATCTTTTTCTGCCATCATTTAAAAAAGGAGGTAAAAAAACTGACCTAAACAGGAGTTGTTTAAAGGTATTTGGCCGTATCACAATGGCACTTGATTGACCACATTCACTCCCCAGGTCTCTTAAGCTTCTCCCCATGTGGCTCTAATCCGACTACCCGACGGGGTTTTTTGCTCCCAAATCTCCCTCCCTTTTACGGTAACAAGGTGTAAATGAATGAATGGCCACGGAGGTGGATGGTGGTGGTAGACAGGGTCACGTGATGTCACGATTCGTCACCTGTTGGTGTGACAAGCCAGGCTCTCACTCTTCCAGAAGTGGGGGTTCACTTTACATGCGCAACTTAGTGGGTGATTTATTTTCAGACAGGTGAGGGGGTCGCAAACGTATATAAATAGTACATTTCGTCGTACAGCGTTTCCAAACAAGCTTCATTAAGCGATAATGCTCATTGGCAGCAGTAATAGACTCATTCGGAAATGGTCGACGGCCATATTGTTATTGAATTTTATCTTTTTTTTTTTTTTGGCTCCCTGGTAGTTCAAGCATGTTGCCGAAGTCGTAAAACGAACATCAAAAAATAATTCGTCTCCTAATCTAATGACGTTGCACCGCCAAGAGCCAGTGAAACAACGAGCGATTTCTGTAACAACATGGCCTCCGTTCATTTAGAAATGGTTTTGCACGACGGGGAATGGTTTTGCACGACAAGAAGGGGATCCAGAACAAAATCTGGGAGGGAGCCGCAACGTGAGTTTTCTGCATTTTCATGCATTTTTGTCTCTTTATCTTACTTTAACTGAGTTTTTTTTTCAACGGTTTCGGCAGTTTTCCTGGGTTATTTGCCTTGGTGGGGGCCGCAGCCCCCCTCAACCCCCCCCCCTCTTGGATCCGCCCTTGGTCGTTTCAGACTCAACACAACACAACTGCACGTGGGATAATTAATTAGTGAGAGAAGAGAGAATTTTTGTGAGGGATTCCCTGGCAAAACCAATCGCACAATGGCATGAAACAACAAGCTTTTAATTGTCAGCCTCAGTAACATTTATGTGTCTAGTTCACAAGGACAAAGGTTGCGAGCGTTGCCCATTTCTAAACCCAGAGTCCACGTTCCAGATTCCCTGTCATCCAATAGGCTGATGTGATCACGTGATCTCGTTTTAGTTATGGCGCTGCTGCGAATAGTGTTGTTCTTTTTTAAATTTATCGCTATTTTCTTTATATTGCTCGAAGATTGTACGGTGCTGCATCTAGGAGTTGAAAAGGTTAAAAGACGCATTTCAGCTATTAACGGAGGTAAGAATTTGAGAAGTTCTTTTCAATATTTCATTAAGGTGCAGCAACTGGGTTCTAACCATCAAACACGCAGCTCGTCAATCTTACGCCCAAGACCGCTTCAACTTCATTTTCTGGCCAGAAAATTAAGAAGCAATTTATTTCTACATTAGCTGCGTTCATTTACTTCAATTACAAGGTTTATTTTTGATTTTTTTTTTAAAGTTTATGCTAATAACCGTCTTAGAACATTTTAAAAGAATGTTTTCCAACTCACCGACGAATTTTCCTTTTCTCCATTTTTTTTTTGGAGGCAAGGTGTGTAGCAAAACCAGAGTAGCTTTATATTTTAAGACTTTTTGTAGACCAAATGGATTTTACTCAAACCTTACGAAATCTATGTTAAGCCTTGTTATTTCCAAAAGTTTCGGCAAAATTGTCGAATTAATGGGGGGGGGGGGAGTGGGGTATCATGACACCCTACTAACCCAACCACACTCTAATATTTTTTTCTAAAATATACTGCTGTTGTTGTTTGTTTTACTTTTAGGGAGCTGAACTCAAACCGGGCTATCCGCCACACTACGACGATGAGAGGGACAATTTGGCTGGAGAAATCAAAGTAGAAAATCTTGATGGATACCTGTAAGAACCGCAACACAGTAAAGGACAACAATTTGCTAACTAGCTGTCTGGTTTGTTTAGCTCTTTACTGTGATTAATCACAATCCTGGAGTTCAGTTCATCTTTGTGGCAACATGCATTATTGCAGCTTTGCAGCAGGGCATAAGACTTGTGCAGTATTAGTTATGTTGCAGTTGATACTTTGTGAAAGTTTCGAGTTCCACACAATAGGCGATTGTTAAAATGCTTCACCGTGATGTTTCTTTATTTGTGTATTTTTTTTTAGGACTGAACGAATTCGGATTAATAATGTATCATGCGATTAGGATGAACGCACTATGGAGACCAAGCGAGATAAAAAAAAAAAAACACATAGATCAGTGAAACCATCGTTTATTCTGTTTTATTCTGTATTGCCTTCGCATTTCAAACCAGAACGATCAAATTTCGGTTTCATATTTCCGTGAAACGTGTGCGACTGAACACTTCCACCATTACGACTTCCAGTTGGATTTTTATAGACACAATATTCGAGAAATATCGGAATATAACGATGAGCGGACGACGTTGGCAGCGCGTTTAAGTATTCGCCTCACGAATGTCTCGTCGCCGGATTGGACAATTCAATTTTGGCATACTGGCAGCTAAAGCGCTACAACCTTTGACTTCTCACCCCCGGTGGTGACCGACGACAAGAATTCCAAAACCGGAAGAAAATGAAATCAGGAAACGACATGGTTATTACGTCTTCCTGTCGATCCAAAGAGATCATAAACAGAAACAAACGATGTGATTGGTGGGTAGAAGAGAACCATTATGGCCGTCAATTCCCGGCGCAATCGGGGCAATCTTTCATGTTCGGTGTATGCCGAGGGAAAATGTACTAAAATGGATAGCAAAGATTTTTCTTTATGACACTGCTATTTAGCAAATGGCCAAAGGAATGCGTGAAATTAAAGATTTCGATAAGACGGTAAATTTCTGATGGATCTAACGCAAGCCCAGCTAAGATACAAAATGCGTGTATTTTATACGCTTAAGCTTTTTTCCACTACTAATATCTGTTATATTTTTCTTGGCTCAACAAGAATAAAAAACAAGAATGTTGTAGTCACATTGAAATAGGTCCTTGTTAATGTCTACATTTTAAGTTATAAAACTGAAAATTGGTTCACTGGCTCGATATTTAGGTGAGCGCAAAATTTACCCAACAAGAAGAAGAACAGCAAGAATATTGTAGTCACATCATAGCAGCATTCAAAAGATCCTATAGTCCTTGTTTACATTTTAAGCTGTAAAAATTGAAAAATCGAGCCATTGTTTTGATCTCCGGGTAATGGCAGAGTCCCAACAACAAGAACAACAACACTAACACCAACAACAACAACAACAAGAAATGGCCATGCGGTGGACGCCAAACGCTTCAATTGTCGTCATTTAAATGTGCAAATGCAGTGAAACGGTTACAACACGACCCCTAAGTTACGAAATTTTGTTGGTCTATGTCAATTCTTAGGGTATCAAAGTTTGATGTTTAACATGAAAGTTCATTCTGAGGCCTACTGAAGGACAGCTATCGAGGTTCTTGATAAGACAAATATCTGGTTCGGAGTTCCCTAAATGAATGTTCTTGGTAACATAAATTAAACAAACGAACAAACAAACGAAGATAGGCCGAATTAGTCCAAATACAGGCCTATTCACACGTGACGTCATCAGGTAGAATATAACGTCATCTGGTTCTGCTACGTATGTGATTACATGTAGAGAACAAATACTCCATTTATTAATCCGATTTCCTTGGTAATGCTGTAAATTGTTCTCCGTATAGTAGCTATCAGCCGCTACCGAAAAAAACGCGGATTAAAAGACACCCCCAAAAAAGTGAGGACGGTATGGGACGGGAAGAGGAAGTGTCTGGTAGGGGGGGGGGGGGGTGGAGGGGGATAAGAAGAAGCGATGCTTGTGCGTCCGTGTGGGACGAACCTCAACGCCATTTCGTCCGATTTTGGTCGCTTCAAATGTCGGCGAACGATCGAAGAGCAACTTTGGTAACGAGATCTTTTGAGATGGACTGAGTGAGCGGCAGGGTGAGATAGAGCATGGGGGAGGGGTGGGGGAGGTAAGATTGCAGTCAAGGGGAACGGATGGATCGCCAGAGAGAGAGAGAAAGAGAAAAAATGGAACTGTTTTTATTTTCATTTTTAAAATTCTATCCGACCCAACTTGAAAGTGAACAATCCGTTCGTTTCGGCTTCGTGGTGTTGATACAAGAATGAAAGCCTATTCGAATTAGCTAAAAGGGACACTTTTATAGCTGAAAAAGTGACAATTACAGCTAAAAGGGTCACTTTTACAGCTAAAAAGTGACAATTACTTGATAATTACAGCTAAAAAGTGTCAGTGTTTTTGGGAAGTGACACTTACCTCTATCACTTCACCACCTTTAAATCTCCCTTTTTACTGTTCCCCGCGGTCGTTCAGGGGCATTTGGTATTCCTCTAGTGATTATAATCCACTTGCAACTTAAGCCTTTCTCTGAAAGTGGTTAAAAACTGTGTCTTCCCTTAAAAATAATTTAAAACCTGGCCAGATCTTCACCTTTCTTACATTGTGGCGTTACAATAGTACTGCCTCGGTAACATCATTGTACAATCCACATAGATCTCATGGGGAGCGTCTTATCATGTAACACTCATTGTGCAAATCCATTTTATCCCTCCTCCTTAATTGTTACGTCGGGTCTTCCCCTCTTCTATCATTGTTCACGTCAGCTTCTCCCCTCACTTAATGCTTCTCCCTCAACTTTTGAAAAGTGAGGAAGCTGATTTTTTATCTCTCTGAATGGCTGCCATTGTTTTGACTTAGGCCATGACCGTTTCTCTACTCAGTTGGGCCAATCCATACGTAATGGGATCAGGTCACCGATGCTGTTTGCCCTGAGTGGGTATCTTTGACGTGACCCACCGACCAAACTTAGGAGATTGTTTTTCCTTTCAAAAGAGAGGAAGATGAAAACCCTCAATGGAACTAAAGACGAGAGAGGGTAGACCCGAATGATTAGGTCGTCCCTCAGGTAAGAAAAAAACCAAATGGACCTAAAGATCATATCACCTGACGTTTATTTTGCCTTAGTTCCACAACTGAGAAATACAGGTGTAATTTCTTCATTTTCATGGCCTCTCAATAATTCCTACAGTAGCCTCAAGGCCTAACATAGAATTTCCTGGTTATTGAGGCGAGTGGATGTACCACACTCTGCACTTGAAAATAACATGGTAGCAACTTAATATCATAAAACAACATCGTCTGTATATTGCATCATTGTACGGCTACTGCTTAAACATCCAACTAGTCCAAATAAGAACGAAGCTACAGCGACGATGATGCTACGGGTTATCATAGCCTGTTCAACGATAGCATAAGGTTTCTACACAGATCATTGGAAACAACACCATCACCGATGTTGTTAGATGGGAGCATAGTTGCTTATGCCTGAAACACTGAAAAATACTTCTACCCAACTCCAATTCCCTACCCATCATCCATATCACCAAGACGCTCTCCAGAGACCAGAAAAGACATCAAACTACAATGGCACAAGCCTGGAGACATGTAGGCCCTATATCAGCTGGAGGACGGCTTCGCAACCAGTATAACCAGCCAGGACATTATAAAGGAGTACCAGTACTAACTGGCTATGAGATCTACAAGGTGTGGAAACCAATCTTTACATGCTTAGATGAAGAAAAATTATGTTTACCAAAAATTTTATACCAGCCCCCACCTTTAGCTGCGGTTGCCACTCCGAAACAGGTCTGTGAGTGGAACCAAAGAAATTCGGAATGCAAGCTTATACTTATGTGAACTATAGTACCCAGTTTGGTCATACATTTCCAGACGCAACACTTCGTCAGAGAAATCTTGGAGCAACTGATCCAAGACTATGGGAGACCAGATCAATTTGAACAGGTGCATAAATTGAAAGAACTAATGACCATCAGAATTGATAACAGCGAGGATGTCACAAGCTATGTATGCCGAGCAAGAAATTTAATGGTTGAAATCCTGGCAACAGGCTATGGATTGACAGAATGCCAAGCTTGTAACTGGTTGCTGAGAGGTATGCATCACCCCTCTCTTAGTGTGACCAGAGAATCACTACTTCACTCTGGTAGGCCTCTGATCTTGCTTACGTTCCTAACGGAACTGACAGACAGCTTAAATTATCCTTGTAAAGCGGGAGACAGTCTTTTTACCATTCTCATCGAATAATGACCAACCTTTAGATTATCTACTGGCCCAGCACCTGATAATCTGTTCCACTCTTAAACTTTTGCACGGCAAAGTTATTCCCAAGATCCGCGGAATGTTCTCATCGCAAGACGCACTTTCTATACCTGATAATCCTCAGTGGTGACAACAGATGGGACCACAACAACTTGCAAATATAGAAGATGAAAACTCTCTGCAAGTTCATTTTCTTGACTGTGCCTGTTCGTTTAGGCAACATCGCTGCCAAAGGAGACCATACTGCATCAAGTGTAAAACAACTTGACACGATTTTCACAATTGCGACAGTGTCCAGACTTCAGATTACCCCCTGGACCGCCTTGTTCCAAATGCTACGGATTAGGAGATTTAGCCTCGCACTGTGGAAATGCCAGATCCCTTCCCCCTACACGACGTGCTGACCAGCACACACAACCACGTCGTCAAATCCACAACTTTCAGATGACCCTGATGGTCGGGCCCCGCTCCAGAAATCGGTTTTATAGTCCAAAAGACTAGATCATTAGTTCGTCAACAACCATCTATCACAACAATGAACTCTAAGTGTGTAGCATTCTTGTGCCAGGACCATCGGGCCTATGCCATGGAAACCGTGTTTAGCCGGGACAATTTGCAGTAATTTAAAGTGTACCAAGACCTAGCAGAAAATTTCGATCAGGTTGATATAGAAAATAAGTTTACTAATGATCATGCTCGACAGTGTGAACCTGATATGGATTACTACACACATAACTGAAGTTAGACACTCTCGGTTGTGACCAGATGTTATAAAACTGTAGCTCGTAATACATATCCGCAAATCAAAGTAGCATTAGCACCCAACGGCAGTTGTGCCAATGGAGTTTCAATCGGGGACATACGTGTCACTGGGCACCACTGCAGAGAACGTAATGTAGTTGAGATGCCTTTGGCATGTAAAAATCTTTTGTCTGCTTCCTGGTTATTGTGTAGCAGTTTTATTTCAAACCTACATAGTCAGAGCGTATTTGTAAAACAACAAAAATATCCACACAACTTAGCATGTTTGGGAAAAAGAGGTATCATTTATTTAGTTCACATCTGCATCTGTTGCCTCTTACAATGTGCAGGGCGACACTATTCAAAGAGAACTTAAGGAGGCGCATGCCCAGGGTATTTCAAATGTTTTAATTGGTTACCCTGATGAACCTGTGGATATGGCCCCTTCTGTTCTTGTGCACTTACCACCGAACCCACATTTCCCCAAGACACAGTGTACTTTAACTCCACTCTCAACTGTGTCCTTCATAACCCACATGCCCTGATACATTAAGCAATATCCTTACACATAATGCAATGTCATTCTTACCCACTATAGTCAGTGTACTGCCTGTTTTGTCTACAATACCTGAAGCTTCTAGAAATCTACCACCAGTGCACCCTTTTGAGTTCAAAAACGTGTTACCACTTTTACCCATACGGCAGTGTGAACTTGGTTGTTTAGTGTGCCATCGATGGTTCTGCCCAACCTAATAGAACATATACAGTCACCTTCAGCCCTTTTACAGGGTACTTCCAAAAAAGTGCCACCAGTATCAACCCGATTAACTGGACAACCCACAATCCTTCACTGTGTATGTCATGGTGTCCCTCATAGCTTAGATGTAGCATAGGGTGATCACATTGGTTCTGTTGAATGACTGTCTGCTCCACCCAATGTGTGTGCAACCCCTCTTATTACGTTTGGGTGTTACACTTTGCCAGCACTAGTGTAACCCAGTATACGTCTTTTGACTGCTCCTCCTATTCAGGTCCACTCCACCTCCACCTTTCCATCTTCTTCTGGTGCTCTCTCCTTACCCTGGTTTCGCTCCATCCCTTGTGTCGAAGGGAGGGAACCGGTACTGTCGATCTGTTCAATGAATCGGTGATACGGGGAGCGAGGGTTATGGTGGTTGGGAGGAAGATGACCCTATTACTCTAGTAACACCTCTATGTCCACTTCCAAGGTACATTATGAAGCCATTCAATAGGTCTCGAATAAGGCCCCATACGTGGCATGGGTGTCCCAGATTTCCACTTTGTGAGGTCTGGGGATCATGCCATCATCTCAACGTCAAGGCACATGTTCCGAGTAGCTATAAAGAGGCTCATAATGATTCCGATGCCCCATGTGACGGACGGCCATGGAAGCGGAGATACAGGCTCTCAAAGACATGAAGGTCTGGGACCTTGTCGATTGACCACATGGAGACGTAAACGTAATGAACTCCAAGTGGGTTTATGCCAAAAAATTCAATAAGGACAGCACCCTTCAAAAGTTTAAAGACAGACTAATGGCGTGCGGTTGCTCAGTGAGGCCTCAAACAAATTTTGGATAAATATCGTCGCCTGTTATGAGTGAGGCATCAATCCGTTTGATGTTGGCAGTCGCTTCTCACTGCCAGTATGCCTTTTGTACAGCAGATATTGAAGTACTACCTTCACGGCTTGATCGGCCGTTTAACTTATTTACGACCACCGGCTGGGCAAGCCACGTGTCTGAGGCTCAATAAGGTCATCTACGGCTTAAAACAAACAGGTTGATGATACAACTTGAAGATGAAGGAGGTCGTCACCGGACGCGGTCTTCAGCAGAGCCGCCATTTTCTACAAGGTGGTAAACAATGACATATTGTTAATGGGCATCCATGTTGATGACGTGTGTGTTTGTGCCCCTGGCCGCCTTATAGAGGCTGTCTTGGCCGACATAGGGAACCAACTAATTATAGTCGAAACCATGAACACTCTTTATTTAGGCCTGCTGTTGGAGAGAACCACTGAAGGGATCTATGTCTCACAACCTTCTTACATCTCTAAAATATTAATGACATTTAACATGTTGGCTCGACTAGTGTCACTTGCCACACAACATTGATATGTGTGACAGTTCGCCATTTGCTGAGTGATGACAGTTCCAATCCTTGATTGGGTCTCTTATTTCATGTATCCAATAGCAGGCCAGATGGTAGTCATGCTGTGGTGAATCTCTCCCGTTATAATGTGTGCCCCACTCACCTTCATTGGGTAGCTGCAAAACGCATTGTATGGCATCTGAAGGGTACTACCCACTATAGGCTGTTCTTCCCTTGGTGTGTCACAGAGAGTCCGACTGGATGCTCCGATGCCACATGGAATGTAATGAAGGATTCTCATGGGTTGAATAGACATGCCATCAAGTTCGTCGGATGCCTAATCCTCTGGCAAACAACCAAACAAAAGATGGTGGCACTGAGTAGTGAGGAATCAGAATTAATGGCTCTCACAAAGTGCAGAAAGGACCGAGGCGGAAAGGACCAAGAATGGCTCCGAGGCATGCTACTCGAGTTTGGGCATTCTGAGGCATTGGCAAACCCATCAGAAATCTATTCCGATAGTCGAGCAGCCATTAATCCTGTTAACTGCCTCTCTGCATCAACCAGATCTAAACATTACGCAAGGAAGGTTTGGTACCTTCGTCGTCTAGTGGAAAGGAAACTAATCTCCTTAGTGTCCTTATGGTGGATCTCCTGACACACCAGGTGACTAAGGATAGATTGCAACGTTGCCATCACAGGTTCAATCTCCAAGTAGCTGATACAAACCAGCCTTTAAGTTTTTTTTGTGTGTTTTCATTACGTGTTCAGGTGAAAAGACATCACTATTACAAATGATGTTCTTGTATTTTTGATACTGATTTTACTAAACGTTAACTAATTAATATGTTTTATAAATAGACATTCTGTTGAGTTAAGCAACTATTAACTTTTTTAACGTCTAGTGATGGTTCAGGCCCTGGACAATGCCCCTCTTCTCTTCCTTCTCAAGGGAGGAGGAGGGGGCTGTTGGAAATGACACCTGCCTTCACCACCTGCACTTCACCACCTTTAAACCATCCTTTTTACTGTTCTCCAATACTTACCCTGTACACAGATGTAGTTCAGTGGCACTTAGTACTCCTTTCCTGGTTATAATCCACTTGAAATATGTACTTCCCAATATGCCTTTCCCTGAAAGTTGTTTATAAAATGTTTCTGCACTTTAACAATGATGTATTTAAATCCTGGACAGTTTCTTACATTGTTACGTTACAGTAGTACTGCGTCTGCAACACCATTGTACAATCCATACACGTTTCATAGGGAGCGTCTTATGTAACATTCATTGTCCAAATGATTGTATCCCTCCTCCTATATTGTTGTATCAGGGTCTTCCCCTTGTCCATCATTGTTCATGTAAGCTCCTCGCCCCAGTTTTCAAAACAATATTTGAAAAGTGAGCAAGCTGATTTTTTTTCTCTCTCTGAATGGCGGCCATTGTTTTGACTTAGGCCATGGCTGTTTCTCAGCTCACTTGAGAAAAAACCTATACGTAATGGGATCAGGTCACCGATGCTGTTGTCCTGAGTGGGTATCACTGAGGTGACCCAGCGGCACTTAAGGTAGGAGATTGTTTTTCCTTTCAAGAAGACGAAAACCCCCAACGGAACAAAAGAGACGAGAGAGGGTAGACCCGAAATTGCAAGTCGTCCCACACGTAAGAATAAAACCAAATGGACCTAAAGATCACCTGACGTTTATTTCACCTTAGTTCCACAACTGAGAGATAGAGGCGTAATTTCTCCTTTTTCACAGTTTCTCAATAATTCCTGCAGTAGCCTCAAGGCCTAGCCTGGAATGCCCTGGTTATTGAGGCCAGTGGACGTACCAAGCTCTGCACTTGAAAATAACACAGCAGCAACTTAATATCATAAAGAAACATCGCCTGTATATTGCATCATTGTAGGATTCGGCCGCTGCTTAAATGACCAACTAGTCCAAATAACATTTTTACAGCTAAAAAAGTGACAATTGCAGGACAATTTTACAATAAAAAGGTCTATTTTACAGCTAAAAAGTGCCAATACTGCTAAAAGATTAATTTTTACAACTAAAAAAGTGACAGTTGCAGGACAATTTCATCTGAAAGGGTCACTTTAACAGCTAAAAAATGCGACAATTACAGGACAATTACAGCTAAAAGGATCACTTTTACAGCTAAAAAAGTGACAATTACAGGATTTATGGCTAAACATGGTCACTTTTGGAATCTGAGCTCGCATAATATTGATAGCAATTCGTTTCATAATGTTCAGAATATTATTTGAAAATATTTCAGTCAAAATGATAAAAATTAAAATATTGGCTGAACTTCATGAGCAAAATTTCTTCATCTTTCCTCCTGTGATTTGCCCATTTAGTTCTTGCAAATATCAGAGTTGTTTGATTACTGAATTTTCATTAAATTACTCATTCTATAATGATTATATCATGTAAAAAAAATATTAAACACTTACCGGAAAAAAAGAAAATATGTTGAACTTGCAGGTTATATTGATCACACTATCTAAAAAATATATTGAATTACCAACGAGATCCATACTGTGCTGTACTATAATTATCTCACCTCTTTCTGATGAAGTAGATATAAATACGATTATTTTAAAAACTGTTAAGAATTTTAAAAACTGTTAAAAACTGTCGTCTTAAGAATTTTTCTTTCTCTTTTAAAAGAGTGCAAAATTCATTATGCGTTTTTAACATACGATAGCTTTAAATTCCCAGTACGGAAATATATGAGAAAAGGAATTCAAAATATTATTGCTCTGCAATTTTAAACAAATTATGCCCACCAATACTGGATGTTACAAATTGCAACACTAAAACATATTTTGGTGAGCGATGAAATGAATGGGATAAATGAGATAAAATGATATAAATAAATACCATAATAATAATTCCATAAAAATTAATTTGTGACTGTAAGGACGTCAGTAATAAGGTATGCCCCTGGTGACACTGAAGAAACAACTAAATCATAATCATAACAGTTTTAATTTTCGACAGACCTACTGCTGTCTTGGTCACCTAAACAAGACATGTTTAGGTGAGCAAGACAGCAATAGGTATGTCGAAAATGATCTACTTATGATCTGATTATGCTTATGATCTCGTAGTTTCTTCAGTGCCGCCAGGGGCATACCTTATTATTGACCATAATAATAATAATTTTTCATAAAATGCGATAAAATGAATATAGGCCGAACTAAATATACTAAATCCACCCAAAACCAAAACTGGCATAAGAGAAACCGCCAAGTTTTCAAAACAGTTGGCCTTTGAAAGTAGTGATATCATTCAACCAGGGAAAGATGGCCAAGATTAAGACTATTAACCAGCAAATTTAGTGCATTGCCCGATTAAAATTATCTGCAAAATGACGAATTGCATAAACGTCAATGTCTGAGCCATACGATTATACAGCTATAAGTCCACCATGTTTCCACCGTCAAGACCTTTTATGAGAAAGCAGGCATGAGTTAACGTCGAGTTCACTCGTGTATTCTGAAAGACACAAACTCGAAAGCGTTAACTTTTCTTGAAATTTAGGGAGAGAGGAGGCATCAAAGAAATTAAAGAAGAGGGTAATGTGCCAAGTTTACTGGTTAATAGGGTTAACTTTGGCGACTTTTTCCTGGTTGAATGATATCACTACTTTCAACTGCGATTCTTTTTGGAAACTTGGCAGCTTCTCTTATACCAGTTTTAATTTTGGGTGGATTTAGTTTACGTTGAGATATGCCTGCATATATTTTATCGCTCACCAAAATACATAACAATTCATAACAACAATGAATCTAACAACAATTAAGTATGTGATAATTAATAATCTCCTTTACTTGGCGGTGACACACTAGCGTGTGTTTAGAGTCACATTACATTAATGTTTTCACTGTACTGATTCATATTGAATCATTGGCTTTGTTTTACTTTTACAGCTGAGTGAATTGAATTATGAGCTTCGTTTTAATTTTGTTAATAATTGAATTGAATTATTGGCTTTGTTTTAATTTTGTAATTAGTTGAATTGAAACATGAGCTTTGTTTTAATTTCGTAATTTTGACTGATAATTGTGCATCCCCAAAATAAACTCGACTCACGCCAAGCTCTCCCAGCTAAAAAAAATCTGTAGAAAAAATGCAGATGAAATCTGCAGAAAAACTTCAGAAATAATCTGCAGTTATTTGGCCGCTTTCTGCAGAAGACGAACTAATACCAAAAAAAAAATATCACTTTCGATAACTTAGCAGATATTTCAGCTGCCACTTTAGTATCTAGAGACATTATTTATTATTATAAATTTACGAATAACTAATCTATACTTCATACCATTATACTCTTAGGTTACTTACAGCAGTGGTAGTTGTAATTCAACTTTATATACCTAGCCAATCTCTAAGCGTAATCTGTTTGGGCCCAAGTTTTGTATTTTCAGGATATCCAATAAAGTAACGGAACTGTGAACGTGCCTTTAAACAATCAATTGGCATAATTAGTTCTGCACACTTACAACCCTTTTTTGTCCCACCCAAACACGTTCACAATTTAATAAGCGAAACAACATAACATATTTTTGTCATATCTGCAGAAAATCTACAGATTTTACCTTCAGCTTGCTGAGCGTGAATAAACTGCAGAAATTCTGCAGTTTCATCTTCAGCTTTACAGCCAATCAACATACTTTGTGCAGGTTATAATTTCCATAGTCCTGACTGCCTTTTCAAAACATATTGACAGGCTTAAAACTTCATTAGAAAGTACAAATAAAGTACAAATAAACAAGTAGATAAAAGTTATCCCTTTAAGAACGGCAGTCAGGCTGAATTTGGTTATACTCAGGACTAGCAATTAAAAATAACCAAAAAACAAAAAAGCTGACTGGCTTATATTAATAAATCGTCTCACACCCTGGAAATGGAGGAAAAGAAGTTTGCTTCAGTTTTTCAGTGGATTTTATTTCCCCTTTTTAGTTTTAGTAGCAGTTGTGAAATAAAGATGTAAAAAAAACCGTAAAGTTGTGTTGTGGTTTTTTTTATTAGAATTTTAAAACTGTTACAGACAACTTAAAAAATTAAGTAAGTTTGGGCATGGCGTGTGCTGTCAACATTTTTACTTAAAATATTAATTTCTGACTTGGACCAAAAAAATTGCGATCAACAATATATTAATTATTGTAAAAAGTGATAATAATGATTTCCTACCTCCAAAGGGCAGTCGTTTGTTATCATATATCAATTGTTGTGACCATTGTTGTGACCATTGTTGTGATCATTTGTCTGCGGCCTTGCAGTGCTGGAAACACCGGTTCTCGTCAGATCCCCGAAGTTAAGCAGCATTGGGCTGGATTGATACTTGGGTGGGTGACCGCCTGGGAATCTGGCTGTTGCAGACATAGGGCCTTAGGGCTTCGGGCAGATGACCAGGAGTGGTTAACGCTCGTTAAACCCTTTAACCCTTTAACGTCTTGAAGCACCACTCACGTTTCCGTAATTTTGTATACTGTTTGGCTACCCAGCTGATATCGAGGCTCTGGGACAAACGTGGCAAAAACTTAACGGAGAATTTCTTTCGTAGTAGGGAAACTGTCCTCTAAAATTTCGTTTGCTGTTAACCACAAGGTATTGTAATCCTAAAACATTGCTTCAGCAACTGTTAAAATACGTTCAGATAAGCTTTTTTTAATTTTGGGGGGAAAGTTGCACTACACGATCGTTACTCTACTCCGTATTTAGCGCTGTGATGTTAAGCCTATTTTTCTGGCGATCAAAACCGTAATATCTACTTAAAATTGAAACGCGCTGAAAATTACTTCCTCTTGGCCCATTAATATGGTCAGCATGACGATGGGACGTTCGAATTTCTTCATCTTTATCCATAAAAATCCAATCCTCCGAATCCATAATAACCTAATCCTTGTATGGAAATCTCCACATTTACAAGTTTTCAAACTATCCATCGCGGACGCATTTTCGGGTGCTCGTGTTCTGGAGGAAATGGGCGCTTTTCAGACACACCCGTCCTTAAAGGGTCAATAAACGTGATAACTAGCATAATCTAACATATTTTATATTATGGAGAGTTGTTGCATACATTTTCGTAAAATTCGTATCTGCCAAGCTCTGAGAATGAACAATAACTGCAGAAATTCTGCAGATTTTATCTTCGGCTTGCAGTTTACAACATTGGCAGAAATTCTACAGACTTTATTTTCACCTAGCCGACAGTGAACAACAGACTGCATAAATTCTTCAGATTTTATATTCGGGTTGCTGAGAGTGAACATCTGCAGAAATTCTGCAGATTTTACCTTCGGTTTTCTGAGAATGAACAATAACTGCAGAAATTCTGCAGATTTTATATTCACTTGCTGAGAATGAACAACAAACTGCAGAAATTCTGCACATTTTATCTTTGCTTGCTGAGGGTGAACTGCAGATATCTGCAGATTTTATCTTCTCTTGCTGAAAGTGAACAACAACCGCAGAAAGTCTGCAGATTTTATCTTCAATTGCGGAGAGTGAACAACAAACTGCAAAAAATCTGCAGATTTTAGCTTCAATTGCTGAAAGTGAACAACAAACTACAGAAAGTCTGCAGATTTTATCTTCAATTGCAGAGAGTGAACAACAGACTGCAGAAATTCTGCAGAATTCTGAAGTTTTTCTGCAGACGCTTAAATTTTCTGCAGTTTTTCTGCAGAATATTTTTAGCTGGGCTTTCACTAAGAAATTTCCACCGCGTAGTAGTTCGAAGGTGAAATGTAAAATCTGAAAATTGCTAACTGTGCAGGTTGCAAGTATTCATTTAACGATTGAAATCTTAGTCGGTGGGATTAACTTGGCGAAAGAGCTTGGCGTTTGATATCAAGAGTTCAAACGGCTGAAAAGCTTGGCGGGAATCCTTAACAAGTTTTGTTTTGGGGAGATATATCACGGATTTTTGGGCCAAATGGATAAACTCCAAAGCCAAAAATCTAGGTTTATGGTCTCATTTTTTTCTTGGGGCGGGGGAGGGTTAGTAGGTTTCCATTGATAGGTTAGGTATATGTGTGTCTTAGTTTTTGGAGAGAAGTCCACCAAACTCATACTATTTTAGCAGTGAGAAAAGTTTTCGTGCTGCTTACTCATGTCTTCATTTCTGTCCCATTATTGTTTTTCCTCAGCCGCCTGAAAACCGCCAAACCGCCTTAGCTGTAAAAGACAAGAGTCTAGTGGTCGCCATGCTCTTATAAATTTTATCTGGATAGGACGGACGTTAATGCTGTTTTGAATCTTGGCGACGTACACTAGCGTGTGTCCTGATTAACACATGTATATTAATTTGCCAACTACTATACGAGATGGCGAATGTTGTTCTGACATTACACACTTTCAATTTCTTTTTGAACTTCTTGCGTTTATTGAAATAAATATATATTAGTTATTCCTTAAATTATAAATCTTATAGCCCATCGTTCACATTGGTCTTTCGGGAGGCACTTACCGAAAGAAAGAAAAAAATTATACGCATGTTTAAATTTATTCGTAAATCATTCATCGACGACGGTTCAACGTCCTTCCTTTTCTATTTCCTTTGCAAGCTGAACATTTTTTTTTCTTTTTAAAATCCCCAACTTCTTGCGGAGACACACGAATCATTACCTCGACTTGCACGTTGGCGCGACACTTGAACAAAAAAAAAGCGAAACAACCAAAACACGAACCATACAGGAAAGAAAAAAACCACGAAACAGTAAAACCAGAGCCCAAAACAAACGAACCCTAAAGAAAGGTAATCGAATTAAGTGAAAGCCTTAAACAGCAAACGAGAAAGAAGAGGGCGATGAGGGGGAATAGGGGGGAGGGCAGCATTACGAACGGTCATCAACCAAGACCCTGAAAACGGAACGTGGGGAGTGTTGGGGGTAGGGGTGGGAAAGCGGAGGCGCTTGGTGTTGGCCAGAATCACTGCTGACCACATCACCATCAACCGTGGCCGAAACGTCTCGTCTAAGTGCAAATCACGGCGCTGGACTCTGGCGCAATTCACGCCACCAATCACAACCTTTCTTCTTCGCGTGTACGGTGATGTACAGAAGTGGAATTCGACCAATGAGAAAGCAGACAGGTAGAGAGCGCAAGGCTGTACTATAATGTTTAGTCTGGAGAACCGATGGTAATAAAAAAAAAAGGTGGGATCAATGTTTATACAATGTATAATTTTAAGTGCTTCTAGTTTTGGGTCTGCAATAACACTTGAGTTTGTGGAAACCTATTATTTCTCCTGGATGAACCCGCCCACAAGCTGTTTTTCAACAAAGACGTACTGTATGCCTAAGACACACGCTGAAACTTTTAAGATGTGTTATTCTATGTGTACGACTTGCCATAGGAAATAATGCAGTGAAATCACTTCTTCAGGCCTATAATGCACAATATTCAGCAAAACAGTCAAACATTCTAAAGTAAACACTAATTCCTACTAGGCTTGTACTTTGTGTTAACTATTAGCGCTATCCGATACGGCTACTTGCTGCAGAAAAGCAAACTATCCTGATGTATTGTAACTGGTTCCTCCTGATCACGGTTGTCCCAGAGATATAACAGTTAAGGCTACCCACGGTTTGCAACAATATCCAGGAGGATACGGAACTGAAATGATTTACCAGAGCCTAAAGACCTCAAGTCAAGTGCTCCTACTACAAGCTTAAAACTAGGAAACTATACCTAGCCTAACGTACACCCAAAACACACCATATAACACCCGTACTCCGAAGCACACTTAAATAAACAGAAAGCACCGTACCCTATCCTAGTACTACACCTGCCAATACACCTGTCACCTTGGTCAAACAACACATCCACTTCCTCCAACACAGCACCACCACCACCAACAGTTACCACCTCCATGTTGACCCTTCTATGGGGACCCTTCTTCCTGCCGCACAAGCGACGAGGACCTTGCTACTGCTCAGCCCTTTCTACCACCGGAGATACCAACTCCAACTTCCTCATTAACCGAATCACTGCCCTCTTCCATCTTATCCCCTACACACGCCCCCATCTTAAAGACCTTCGAGCTTTGGGCGCTCGGACTTTAGGTGCTCAGGGAGGAGGCCAGTCTAGGGCGCTTATTCGACCTCTTCCCCTTCCATTGTTCCGACCACCCTTCTTGAGTTTGCCCGTGAATCGATCCATCCTGCTACGACACTTCCTGTGTAGACCCCTTGGCACCTAAATGTTCTCTTCGGATAACTGCTATCCCTTTCTCCGCCTCCTTTTATCCCCTTGCCACCTCCTCTAGACGTCGGGGAACATCTTCCATTCCGGTTTCACGAAGATGTTTGCAGGGGTCGTCCTTCAGAACTGCCCCTTGACATCTCGCGCAGGATGTATATCGGCAAAATTTGCAGACGTGCCCACGCAATTTGCACTTTAGACATCACGGTGCTCTATCCGCAATTGCTAGCAGAACTGGCACACCCTTCACTCCAATTACGTCTGATATTTCGTCAAAGAGCACTGTATCTTTTAGCCGCAACAGCACACTATGCACGCTGGTGTGGCAATGCCATATACCCTCCATCGTGTGACGCTCTAACTGGTGACAAACCACTGTACCTACTCGCTGGTTTCAACACTTGGACGGCAGCCATGGACCACGGTGAACCGTGGAATGTGATTTACATGGACATTCAGAAAGCCTTCCCTTCCACCCCTCACAACAAGATCATTGAGGAACTTCATCTTGCAAAGACAAACACGGCCATCATCAGACGGATTTCTGCCTTCCTTACTGGCAGGAAGCAAAGAGTGGTTCTGCATGGTCAGACGTCTGCATGGAGAGACATTAAGAGAGGAGTTCCTGAGGGATGCATTCTTGGCCCCGTCCTTTTCCTGGCTTTCATTAATAGCCTACCGCCATTAATAAAAAGTCTCTGCCTGCTTTTTGCAAACGACTTAAAACTCCATGGTCCTGCGAGAGCCAGGGAAGTCCACTCCCTCTTACAGGAGGACCTCGACCGCATTGCAGATTGGGCAAAGCAGATCGATGTCCTCTTCAACGTTGCAAAGTGCAAGGTCCTTCACCTTGGACACAATAACCCGAAGAGGATTTACACCCTCGCTGGCGTGGCTGTCGACGCTACGGCCAGCATGAGAGACCTCGGAGTGGTGGTTGATGGATCCCTTAGCTTTGGTGACCACTGCAAGGCCATCGTTGGCAAGGCTAACAAACTCGCTGGTTTCTTCAGGCACACCCTTACTTCCGTCGACAAAGTGGCCGTGAAACTCCTTATTAAAACTTTCATTAGACCAGCACTCGAGTTCTGCCGGTGGCCTGCTTGGAACCAAATTGGGAAAGGAAGCTCTGAAGCCATTGCGCGTGTGCAGCGTCGTTTCACCAAACTTTGTTCTGAAATCAGACACCTGTCATACAATGAAAGACTCAATGAACTCCAGCTGCCAACGTTGCAGGAAAGGCGAGTCAGGGATGACCTGATCGAGACCTCTAAAATATTGAATGGGCTGGTAAATGTTGACAGAAACATTTTTTTACCCCTCGGCACACTGCCACCAGAGGGAACAAGTTTAAACTCTTTAAATCCCCTGCCAGAATCAACGTCAGGAAAAATTTCTTTAGTCACAGAGTGATCAATCCGTGGAACGCGCTGCCTCAGGACGTGTTTGGGACAACCTCTGTAAACTCTTCCAAAAACCGTTTCGACAGGTTTTGTAAAAAGTAGATAGCCTATCTGCGGGCTACTACTGCTGGGCACCACAGGCCTTGGCCTTTGCCGACTTCTCATTTTATAACTTTACAACTTTTACCATAGTTCAGCAGAGCCTTGCCAACTTCTTCGTCAGTGGTTTCCAGTGGCAGCCAGTGCAATCGGACATGCACAGTCTCACTTGCAGATCAAAAACATTCGCCCTGGCCCTCTTCACTGCCTCTTTTGTTTCCAGCATGGCAAACGTCACCTGAAAAACATTGTAGCGTTTAACCAGCACAACCTCGTCACCTGGGATAGATCCACGAGTTTTGCCAGTGCGTCTCTCATTTGGACAGAGCAGTAAGGCTTAGCCACCAGATCAGCGATGAAAACCAGCGACTTGGTCATCTTGAAATTTGTCAGACTGCCTCTATAAAGTTTCTTCACCCAAGCCAACAAACCACTATGATACCCAAAGTCCTCAACATATTGAGTGTCCATCATTGACTGGCCGTAGTTGTGTTCCGTACTGGCTTGCACGACAGCCGCATAAGAGGCACACTTTGGAACTGGGTGAAAAGCACTGCCGCTAACGTCCCTGTTCAAGCCATTGTTGGTAACATTGTCAGTCTCAGAAGGACATTCTTGGTCACCTTGGATTGTTCACCATTTTCTGCCGACTCTGCAACCTTCCCACCAGACACGCCATACAATTTCAGCTCTGGCTGACTAATACCCTGCTCAGCAGACCATTGCCAACTGAAGCAACTCATCGAACTTTCGTGCGGACACTAAACCCACAAATGATATCCGTATGACAAAGTCCCCAAACGCTTCTGGTCCAATAAAAACTGCTTAACTCGCTACGCCATTTCTCCTCTGTCGGAATTTATATTCCACGAAGAATAGTAACAGTTGCAATTTTCCCACAGTTGAAATAGTTATACTTACGATTTGCCACCACTTTGAGGAGGAAACGGGATTTATATTCCGCCAATGATGGCAACAGAAGGTTATTGTTGCCATCCTTGGTGGAGTATAAATCCCATATCTCCTCGGCATTGTTGCAAACGGTGGATATAAGTGACTTGAACCCATGGAACATATGTTATCGTTTGCATTATTAGGCTGGGTAATTACGTTGAAGTGTACTGCACACATGGCAAAAAAACATTCTTAGCAAACATTGTTTGTTTTGTTCTAGTTTGTTTTTTGTTTGTTTGCTAGATCATTGCTGCCACATCTGTCTCATCGTTGAGGGGCAGATAACCCAGTTTGGTTTGTGCTCCCTAAAAACAAACAACAACAAGTATTATACAATAGCAGTTGATAATTAACGATATACCCTCTGGTTAAGCACCTCACATCCTCCAGATGCTTTCTTACTCTCCAGATATTTAACAATCAATGTTCTTTCAATAGAAAATAAAGCCACAGTTTTTAACAATCAACCATAGTTACATACTATAGTTTTATCTTTGCTTGATTATTGAAATCAGAGGTATAAGTCCCATATATTCCATGAGCACTTACTTCTCCTAGGACTGAATGTTTAACGATGCATTATAAATCCCGCATTAGCATGGCTGCAACAATGTTCAACAATGATTGTATACTTTTGTTGCATTTATTTGATCCAGCAGTATTACATTGTAATCCTCCAACATTGCCGTCGTTACCAACTGAAACAGCTCTATCGTCGCAATGTTGCGATTCCGAAGTGCCCCTTCAGTGAACAAGGGAATTAAGATGTTTCCCCGTCAAACTGCAACCAATCTTCACTAACTATAGCCAACGTGCAACTTCCATTCAAAGCATATTGTTAAAGCATCGTTGCTGAGTGAAACGGACTGTTGCTTGATTACGAATACCACTTTCGACGAACCAAAAAATGAGGAATTTCGCCTTCAGTCAACAACGAGATTATTGTAACAATACACGCTTGGAACGTTATATCAAAGCATATTGTTAACGTATTTTTGCTCCAGCCTTCGAAAAAAATGGAAATGAAAACTTATTCTTTCATCACACAATGGTATTTCCGTTCGGCACTGGTGCACGAAACGAAAGTGAGGTAATAAGACAGTTATAGCATGGATTTTTGTAAAAATGGGCCAGTGTAAGCGATTTAATGCACACTTGTGGTAGAGCGACGTACTCGGAGGTATAGAACATCCTCACCCGTCGAACAACTCCACACCTCTTCGGATGCTGCTCTGCCAAAAGTCTGCATTAAATCGCTTACACCGGCCAATTGCTGCAAAATCCATCCTTTAACCATTACTTATTCTCCACTAAAGCAACAACATTGTTAAGTCATTGTTAATGAATTGTTGTTTGAACCCTACCAACGTAAAAATAACACGCACCTACAATGCCAAGTCCGAGCACTGCAACAATTAAGTATAAGTGCAAGAAACTTATTACCACTGTTTGCAATAAAACACTCGGCTCGGGGTTATTGTTGCATCTCTCGGTGGAACAAGTGCCATATCTCTTTCACCATTGTTGGGTTCGTATTCCTTGGAAACAAACAACAACAATAATCATTACTTGTAAGCACACTGGTTGTGCTTATGTTGGTGTTTGGTGGGTGGGTGCTTATCCAGTGGACGACGTGTGAAGGCCTCCTTCTGTCGCCTTTGGTGTCTCGTGTTTTGTTTTCGTTTATTTTTTCGCAAAAATGTCTTTGTATTTCGTAATTGTGGTCTATTGAAGGAGTGATTCAACTCTCAAATCTTGTATCAACAGGGTTCGTCGCATGCGACGTGATTGGTTCCGGGGCTTCGCATCGGCACGTGGGTTGGAGCTGGCAAGAGAGACTCCCGTCCTTTGGTCATTAGTCCCAGTCCGGTTCCGGTGCTCCTTCTGCCTGCAGCGCCATCTCCTGGCGACACTTGGCTGCAACTACTTCATCCTCCCTTTCCGTATATTTTATTTCTTGGCTTTTGGTAATGTCTGTACTACAACTGATTGTTTAAACTTGACGTATTTAACGTTCCTATTCTTGTATACACTCGATGTATCTTATGTGCTCGTGCCAGTTCTTACCTGCCCTTAACGACCAACTTAGGGGCTGTAACTAAGTGAAGCCTATTCTGGGATTCCAACCATCAACCCTAAGCAATCCTGATGTAAACCACTTTCGACCTACTAATTTAGAACCTTTGCTACCCTTTTATTTACCAGCCCAATTGCTCATTAGCTTACTTGTTTAGGGATCATTAAGCCATGAATTTATGACTATCCTTGTAAGCCATTCCTTGTAAGCCAATCCTTGTAAGCCAATTGGTGGCGAGCGCATCACCATCAAATTTACCATTAAACCTGAACCAAAATGGCAGGAAGACAATTCTTGACTGAGTTTAATACTAACTTAGGTTATTCCAGTGTGACAACCATACAAACGTTACCATCCGTTGATTCAATCTCTTCTACCGTTTCACGCTCTTTCCACTTTTTCTTGTAATAATAAGGGTAAAAATTCGAACGATGCCAAGACTCAATCCAGCATCTTACGGTTAAGACTCAGTCCAGCATCTTAAGGTTAAGACTCAGTCCAGCATCTTAAAGTTAAGACTCAGTTCAGCATCTTAAGGTTAAGACTCAGTTCAGCATCTTAAGGTTAAGACTCAGTCCAGCATCTTAAGGTTAAGACTCAGTCCAGCATCTTAAGGTTAAGACTCAGTCCAGCATCTTAAGGTTAAGACTCAGTCCAGCATATTAAGGTTAAGACTCAGTCCAGCATCTTAAGGTTAAGACTCAGTCCAGCATCTTAAGATTAAGACTCAGTCCAGCATCTTAAGGTTAAGACTCAGTCCAGCATCTTAAAGTAAAACTTAACCCTCTCATCTTAAATTTCAGTAACGTTAATTAAGACACTTAAAAAACATGTGAGAGGCACGAAAACCACTCATGCTTTATAGTTATTGCGTAGTAATGTGACTAAGTCTTCATGCGTGCGGTCCACACATCCAAGTCTCGTTCGTGTGACGTCACACTTCATCACCCGTTGGCGCATGCGCCCAACAAGCTCAGGCAAGATCGCGCTCGGCTCTCACATTCCTCACCACTACTGCTAGCGAAGAACACAAGATTCTTTTCAAATGAGCAACAAGTGGACACTGTCCAATCGCTTATCTGCCCAGCATTTCGAGTTGTGTGGATTACCGCCTACCTGAACGAACTTTCACGAGTTTTTGTAGTGGTAACAGTCACGGTAGCTACTTTCTTGAATACTTTAATTTAATAAATCACGCAGAGATTGAGTTTTGGTTCGCGCTACTATGGTCAGAGCGGTCCAGTCTCGCAGCCGCAAAGTTAGAAGCACAAGGCGGCGCGCACTCGCTAGTATGCTACGATGACGTCATTCCTCCAAGGTCCAAGGTGATGAAGTGTGATGTTAGTACCATGCGAGGAAATCGCGTTCGCTGTCTCACACCGTGGAAACATCAAACTTAGATTCTAAATTAACTATTGCTTAATTAATACGAATGTTGGAAACTTCGCGCAACTTGCATCTTGTTTTTTTTTTCGTACTTAACTAACAATAGTGAAATTTAAGATGGAAGGGTTTAGTTTTCCTTTAAGGTTAAGACTCAGTCCAGCATCTTAAGGTTAAGACTCAGTCTAGCAGCTTTTTCGGTGGGTTTACTAGTTTGTAAAGTTTTACGTTCACAGTTTGCCAATAAAAACTGAATACACCGGCCCATTGCTGCAAAATCCATGCTCTAACCATTACTTATTCTTCACTAAAGCAACAACATTGTTAAGTCATTGTTAATGCATTGTTGTTCGAAGGGTTTCAACAGTTTTATTAAGAGCCTAGTGGCCCGAAACCATGCGCCCTAATACAAACAAAATACAAGAAACACTATGACAAACTCAACACTGACACAAAATATAGAACCAACTCAACCCTACCAACGTAACAATAACACGCACCTACAATGCCAAGTCCGAGCACTGCAACAATTAAGTATAAGTACAAGAAACTTATTACCACTGTTTGCAACAATGGTAATAAACACTCGGCTCGGTAGTTATTGTTGCATCTCTCGGAGTGCACCCAGTAAGTATGAAGAGTTAATAAAAATGTGACCACTAAATTTTCGATGATCCTTCCTTCCCACCCTTCAAAAACCGTGAAAAAATCTGGATTTCGGCCTTACCAAGGTCAGAAAATAATACTCCCCTCCGCTCCCCTCCCCCCTCAAAAAAGTTAATTGCCTTTCCTTATGCCTATACTATAAGGCTGCGTGTTTTCCTATGGTCAAGTTAAATAAGTAACAGCCCACACCGACAAGTTGCTACTTGTAAGTAAAACGTGTCAAAGGACAAGTCAGATTTTAAAATGTTCTATAAACCTTTCAACACGTGCTCTTTAAACACCTTTTATAAGTTGTGTTGATATTCATACAGTTACAGTGTGATGAACGCAGTTTGCTTGTGTGGCCACATTCCTTCACAGTCCGCCCCTGAAAGAAGGAAGATGTCAAAAAGCCAGGAGGCAAGACTTGTTGTTAGAAAGTTTACTGAAAAAAAAAAAACTATGCAAACTAGTATTGATTTAGATATCTTCAAAATCTTGCAACAGTTTCATCTTGGCTGGGGAGGGGGTGTCATGGGTCCAAAACTGTACTTTTCCTCTCGTTTGGTCAGTGTTTTTTAGTGACCCCCCCCTCCCTTCAGCTTAGTGTGACCTAAAATATGTATGCTCTTTTTCGAGAGGGTCGTAAATATCCGTGATTCCCAAATCCTTCCCATGACGAATAATGACCGGTCCACTCTAATAGTTGTCCTCAGTTTTACTCTCCAACAGGTTTGAGATGTCACTAAAAATGGAGAACTAAAACGAATACAAATCCGCTGAACTAAAACGAATACAAATCGAATCTCAAGCATAAACACACCCTCGTTTGAGAATACAAAAGTATAGTAAGGTTTTAAAACCTAGTGTTTTCAACCAGTTCATTCCAGTGCTCGTTCCCTCAGCTTACTCTCCAATTCCTCTCGACGACTGCCAAATGGGAGACTTTTCTTTTCCTTTTCTTAAAAACTTCAGACGCCAATTCCGATTTTCGCTTGAATCGTTTTCGGACCACGTTTTCAAGTCACCCTATCTGATGGCAATCTATCGATTAAAGCGGGACTTCTATGATCAAACCGGAAATGGAGGTCGCCCGGCAACAATGGTCGTTCATCCGGGACCTGTGGAGCCCGTGCGCACCATCTCACGCATGGTGGTGACTAGTTAGCACCACTTAAAACCCGAATCCGTTTTAGCACTGCATGTCTCAGGCAAAAAAAAAAAATCAGAATTATCAGATTGGACTACAATCTAATATCCCTAACTCCTTTTACCATGGTTATCATAATGGTGGGGCCGCAAGAGGTGACGATGGACCGTTCAATGTTTATGTTGCGCCCCTCGTTTTAGTGTTTTGTACAACGAAGACTACAGCAATGACTTTGTCCATCCATCTCCTTTTTAAACAGTCAACTGAACTTTAAAATACACGACAAAATAAAACATAGTTGCTTTCCTATAGCTAATAGGTTTTCTCGACCTAACTCAATGAAATAATAACATTTCATCGTCTCATTTAACATGCATGCGTCTAATAGCTTACAGATTCATCTTTACCACTTGACGTCTCGAATGAACAGACGTATTCTGGAAGCCAATTCTCCATTACAGCTGTTACTTACGAAATTATAACGGCAGGTGTAAATTAGACCTAAAACCTGAAAATTTGGCCTAAAATCGAAAACTGGACCTAAAAAAGCTAACACAACACGTGTGATCACTCTTGCTGCGATCATGGTTTTCGATCAGTTTGTTCGGGTATCCAAAGGACGCTGATCGAAAAACCATACTGCGATTAAATCCGAGCAAAACGTTGCAGGAGCGTTGCATTGACTTTTGAGGTGCATAAGAAGGTTTGTTACTTGCCAAGGCCGACTGGGGTAGAAACTGCATATCATGCTTCCTTACTCAACTGTCCACGACCGTCAAAATTAACTGGTGACTGACATTTTTAAGCAGTTGACACCTACGTTAACAGAGGGTGACGTACAATTAGGCTTATATTTGCCCATCATTAGGCGTATTTTGTTTGTTTGATTGTGTGAGTGAATATTCAGTAAGCAAACATACTTAAGAACGCCAAATAGGTCAAACGTGCTAATTAAGTTTTCCATGAAACCTACAACGAGTAGAGATTATCCAGTCCACATTATTAAGCTTAGCATTTCGGGAACACTCGTTTGCAGAACAGAGCTTCCTCCAGTAAAGGCCGTAACAGAACATTGCATAAAAAAAGGGGATGGGGAGGGGGGTTTAAGGCTTAATGGCACGTCGACAGCAAAAAGGGACACTAGAAGAAGGACATAGACATAGAAGGATGAGCACAGTCGGTGCTGCCGTCTCAACACCAAGTGGCCAAGTTGCAAACTACTCGACAAGGTAGCCAATGCTGCCAATTGAGGACGCCACTTACCGGCGCTATTTATGTCACCTTTTTGTTTAGACCGCAAGTTCTCGGGAGTGGTTCTGAAAAAAATTGAGGCGACCGGGCCGTGTTTTTATTTTACGTTTATTCGTGATATTTCAGAGGCTGGCAATGGCTTTTTCTTTACCAAACAAAAAGAAATCAGCAGCTTATATTTTGTTGTCGAGTACAATATCTATATTTTAATGCCAGAATCAGCGTTGAAAAATTGAGTATTTGATAAAAGTCATTCTTTAGATCTAAGTTTTTAGTTGTGATCGACATGCCTCTAGATTCGTTTCGAGGCGATCATGTGATTGGAGCAGAGAGTTGAGTGGTGTGGTCATCGGCTTCAGGAAATGTTTGGTGAAAGTGCTGATGCGTGATCGGAATTTTTTTTTCAGACAATGTCATAAAAAATATTTCATGCGTTAAGAAAAAACCCATACGTGCGTCCCCGAGAACTGCTTAATTAATTTTTAGTGGCCTTATCATTGTGGAAGGCAAAGCTGTTTCGGCCATTGCTGTAGGAGGCTCTGGCAGAACACAGAGGACAAAAATAATTGTGGTGTTTGCTTAGTACACCCTGCTTTTTGAGTGTTACTATTCAGCTGTATACTATATGACTGTATGGTAAACTGGCTGTAATATTCTAACTATACGCACGCCCATCAGGGGGTGCTTTAACCTGTCAATAAATTGGTGTTTAAGTGGGCAGCACACTTGATCACATGCTGCCTCTTAACTATCAATGGCCAACATCACACGTAAGTCTTTCTTGCTCAGCTGGCTTAGGCCATACTCACGTAATATAGCAAGCCCATATATTACAAAAATGGCTTCCAAAAAAGACAACAAGAAATTTTACATCAAGGGCCCAAAAATCATTGTCCAGCTTTGTCGATTTTTTTACGCCACTATGACGTTAAAGGTGCCATTTCACCTTTTCAAGTCCTAGAGGTAGCACCGTAGAATCTTCTAGCAATATAGAGAAAATAGCGGTAAATTTGAAAAAGAGCAACACTATTCGCAGCAGCGCCATAACTAAACGAGATCACGTGACCCACCTCAGCTTATTGGATGACGGAGAATCTTGAACGTGAATGCTGTGATTAGAATATGGACAACGCTATTGAAATGGTGAATCGGCGCCTTTAAGGCAGCCCTAGAATTACCAGCAATTACGAATCAGCCAGTTTTAGCATCCGAGGCTTGCAAGAATCAGATCTCTAGAGATTCAATACTCTTGGCAAAATTGTTTTCTTATAATTTCATTATTAATTTTGTGGCGGTATACTACGTAAAGAAGGTTTAAAATCGAGAATTGTCAATGTAATGGGCAAGAAAGTTTCCTTTAACTAATCGCAAGGTACACCAGTTGCTGGCAAATGTACACCACCAACTGATAGTGTGATTCTTCCTCCCAGTTATAGCGTACGGACTATAGCGTGTTTATATTGGAGCTTCCTGCAGCCAGAACTACCCTAACACTACCCAACTCTTGTTTAGAATACTAGTGTTTGGGAGCGTACGGCATCAAAATTTGGTGGACCTTTCAACTTAGCTTATCCTTGAGTATAATATCCATTCGCCCTCTAGAGCATGGTTATGCGATGAAGGACAGTAGATGCTAAAATATGAAATTCTGAATTTAAGGGGTGCTAAATAGTTTTAACCCTAATACTTACAAACTCTCTCTTAAACACACATACACAGTCTGGAAGAGGGTCAATCAACCTCAACTTCGATCCCTTTCAGATCAATCGGTCAAACCCGTCCAGCTTGAATCACCCTTGTGGTATAGGGTACAAATTTGGTGCATTCGTTTCAATGGTAAACACTACAATCAACTCAGCCAAGGATAAGACTAAAAGTCAGCCAGGTATAAACCAGAAATTTGGCCTACTTTTATCGAAATTTGCCGAATATAGCCAAAATATTCTTCTACGCCATTGTATGCCTCTTTTGACATTTCATCCTTTGATCTTTTCTTCTATAACGTTAAAAAAATTAGCATATTAATGACCTTGAATTATAGTTTCAAATCAAATCATCAGTCCGACCATATTCATTTAATTTCAGTAGTAAATTGATTGGTTTATCCTGAAACGGTAAGTATCAATTCGTTTTCTACAATTCTGTGGCATTTTCTATCTGAAGTTTTCGTACATTCAACAAATGGACAAACCCATCAGTCGTGTGACCTGCCTAAAACCAAAATTTCAGTTCATTTAGAGAGATTTGGCAGGACTGTATGACTCATTTTGTGGCAAGATATCAAATAAATTTTTTATTTTAGTTTTGCCGACGTTTTGCCGACTGAGTAAACCTACCGCCCGTAAAATCGTCCCTAACGTTTGTTTAGGAACCATGCTCGTACAGGAAATAATTATGACTGTTGCCGACAAACGAAATTCGAACATCAGTTCGATATTGTCAACCTATTTGCTATGAAGACACTCCCAAATCCCTTCTATAATACAGCCGCGCCGCTAGAAGTAATAAATTTTACCTTCTTTTTCCAACAATGATTGGCGAGTAAGTTCTTTTAGAAGCGTTCAAGTTTGTGACAATACTCACGAGGGCGCAGTCCGAGAGATTATTGTTGCAACCGAGAAGGGCTCGAACACAACTTGTTCCCCAATCATTGTTGGAACAAAGATGGTAATATCTGGCCTGCAGCCATACAGTGTTTGTTTAAACCGCGTGCGGTTCCAATCACCGATCTAAAGTAATGTTGTCACTGACGTACTTTGTGATTGTTACCCTCGCAGAAGCGTTGTTGCTCGATTCCGGTGGACTCCTTCGGCCATTAAGGAAATGGGAAATTTCCCCTTCAGTCAACAACGATGGTTTCGGTTCGTTTCGTAAAAAGAAAGATATGTATTTATACTGTGTGGCCGTTTCCTATTTCACTCTACTATATTGATGGCTGGTTTCCTGATACCCAACACGTAAATATGTATATATATAAATATATATTTTGGTCCTGGTGACGAGATACAAGTTTGAAAGACTCTGGTACCAGTGAATTTGTTGAAAATCAGTCCTTGATCTTGTTAAATGAACAAAATAATAATAAATAATAATAATAAAATTTGTTGCGATAGCAACGGGTCTGGCAAGGACTGGGCAGTCACTAACAGCCAGTTACAGTTACAAGCGAATACATTGAACATAACAAGGCCAAGGAATGATGATGGTAAGAGGTTTGGGGACACGAATGCCTTACCACCAAGGTTAGACCTGCCAGGGACTCAAGGCCCCCGATGGCATCGCCAAACGTGCAGGACATGGGAAGGGTGTGAAAAGTGTTAAAAGGCCCAAAATGATGCTGTACAATAAAAAGTATAAACAATGCTAAAAATTGCATGCTAGTGAATATTAGAAACTAAAGCACACAGATAGTAGGATTTGTCATCACTTGAAAAAAAATAATTTAAAAAAAAAAAAAAAAAA
>JAHWFP010008922.1:91593-112220 GCA_023313725.1 Lithobius niger
TTCTTTCAAACCATTTTTTTGGTTCATTTCCTCGTTTGCTGCAATATAGCATGACTATAGGTACAGTCACGCTACACTCGTGAAAAAAATTACAAATTTAAAAATAAATGAATAATTAAGTAAATTAATAATGAAAAAGTACTGTAAATTTTACTTTTACAACTTCACAGTCAAACAAACAAGCAGAAGGTAGTCTTGTGAAGTTACAAGGTAACGTTTGAAACTGCGCACAGCAAGCCGTTTCGCTGCTCGTGGTCGCTAAAAGGCATTTGCATTAGCTTTAGAACTAACACATAAAGCATTAGTAAAATCGCTGTCTACTCCATTCTAAATTATGATTGTTAATCAATAATAATACCCGCGATCGGAGTTCGTTAAATTAAATCCGTTAAAAAACGGAAAAGAGTTGTGCTTGTAACTTTTTCCATTGCTTCTTCAACCACCAGTCACACGATTGGATGCGCTTTTTCCAGCACTCTGATTCATTCTAATAGACTTGGCGAAAACAGTGTCCGTGACGTCACACCCAGAACGAAAGAATTCCTCATCGCGACTAACACCGCCCAGAACTCGCAATGAATCATCTTCAACAGTGCCTCCAATCTTTGAGTAACATCCACCATGCGACAATATACAAGTGACGTCTTTGAAATCCAACGACACCATTAGCAGCCTTCATCCAACTACACAAAACAAATAGCCTGTAGGGAGGCGGGGGTGGAGATGTCGTGGTCAAACCCAGGTTTACGAGACAATGGGACAGTCCATTCCGGAGGAAGGTGGGGGGGGGGAGGTAATGACCATTGTTAAGATAAATTCTCACAAACCAATTGTCTCTACAAAAAATTAAATAAACAAATTTAGACACACGCTAGTCTGTCACCGCCAAATAACAGTAGATCATCCAATTGTAGACATCCGATTGTTAAAAAATTGATTGTTAATGATAAAAAGGCGGCTCACTAGCTGACATGTGTCTGTTAACTGTAAAGCAACTGAAAGCATATTTTGGCATGTTGCGGATAAATCCCAATGCGACAGAAATGTTTCAAATTGTGGAAAATGTAAGGAAAGGGTCAGAGATTAGGAAAAACTAAAATTTAAAGGATGTGTGTCCACCAATCATAGAGAAAAAGATACGTCAATAACGTAGTTTTTATGTTACTGTCTAGCTAGGTAGCCAGCTAGCTAATAAGATTTTTTTCCCATGTTAAATCCCATAGACTTTTTGCTCATGGCTAGCGCAAAATTGAGAAGGCCTATGTAGCCGAATTTTGGCACACGGATGCATGGTGATCTGAGCATGGTCCTTTTGTTGGTTTGAGAGTTGTAGGGGTCAGGACAAATGCGTGGGAGGGTTTTGAAATTCGCCACCAGCTAATTTAAATTTCATTTCTTTTCCTAGTTGCAACCAAAGATTTTAAGCAACAATGTCTCTTGAACAATCAACACTAGTCTTTAGAATTATTGTAAAAGCCTGCACGAACTAAAAACTGAACTGTAACGAAGGACAAAATAAGGAAACATTAACGTTGCCGTGGATTGTGTAAGAATAAAAGGATGCACGTTAGATGATGGTTACTCAACAATACGAGCATCCACGAGCTAACGGGGTTTTTGTTTATAACCCAAAAATAAAAGGCTTCGCGTTCTGCTGTTTTAGTAACAGCGATCTTCGGGGTTTCTGTATGACTAATGTCAATGAAATCTTGAAAAGTTAAGGGGAAGGTGAAGGGATAAACAAAACAACTGAAGGGGATGCGCTGATTGAGTGAACGAAGCGAAAGAAATCAGCGATTGTTAGTCAGTGTGTGCCAAAATGGGATTGAAGCAACTTAAGCAAGTGAAGAGTGGTCATACAATAAACTAAGCCGTAGAAATTTTGCTAATCTAACGACTAATTGGTAATGGTAAATTTGAAAATTAGAAATGTGAAAATTTATAGAAATAAAATTCCTCTAGAAAAAAGGTACAGATGAGGATAACACGTGTACCCTCGTGTACGTTCACAGTCCTATGAAAGTTGTGATATCCACCCAAATCCAAAACTGGTATAAAAACCTACCAAGTTTCCAAAAACGATCGACCATTGAAAGTAGTGATATCATTCAACCAGGAAAAGGCCGCCAAGGTCAATCCTATTAGCCAAGTTAATAGCACCAAATACTTGAAGATTGCTACAGCGAGTATCAATCTTCAAGTTTTCATTTAACTTCCGAACTATTAGTCGATGTGTTTAACTTGGCTAATAGGATTGACCTTGGCAGCCTTTTTCTGGTTGAATGATATCACTACCTTCAAAGGCCGATCGTTTTCGGAAACTTGGCGGGTTTTTATACCAGTTTTAGTTTTGGGTGGATAAAAAAATAACAAGTAAAACATTGTTAAGCAATGATGGGCAACAACTACTAAAAAAGTATTCAAAACTATCTACTTTTAAATAAAACTAGTTGCAACTACAGTTACAGTTCTTTTGTAGTAGTTAGTAGTAGTTAATTGTTGTAACTACTTTTAAATTTTTTTTTGGAGCTTGATTTACCTAATCAAGCTCCTATACGCTAGCAAGCGAAGTCGGCATGGTATGACTCCGCATCACCCAAGACACAGCCACCTACAGTAAAGGACGTATCATCTTTGCCTTCCATAATGCTCCGCTAGAAGGCAAAACAAACAACTACGCGACAAGTTTGCCAAGTGGCGTCATCGGTTCGTAGAATTTGGCACCCTTGTCGGTTAATTTGAAATTTTGCCGCTTGGTATAGAGATGGCAGCACCTAGCAAACTTGCGCTTGTGTCAATTGTTGATTTTAGTTGCCTTTTTTGGTCTGATGCGATACGGCCTTTAAAGTAGGTGGCTTTTCCAAGACAGCTTTTCCTAAATAAATTGGACTGCGCATGCGCACGTCAGTTGTGTTCTTTGTTGCGTCATGTATTTGTTATCTCTAATATCAACATGGCTGTTGTTAACTCTGGACCACCTGGACTAACAAACTAGTGAATACTTATTATGAAACGTAAGTGGGACTACTCTGAACATAAAAATTGTATTCGAGTGTATTATGCTATAATTAGCAAAGTGGAATTTACGATAGGATCAACATTTTTCCTCGCCGATGATCCCCAATATTCCATACGCCGTTGCTCATGAAAAATAATTTCGGCACGCTGCCGTTGCCCGCCACCGTTAATTTTTCGGCGCGCCACGCCACTGAAGTTTTGCATTTTAATTCAAAATTTCAGTTTTAATTTTTTAACGAGTTTTATCACGATCTGAGGAACCTTAAAAACAAAAAAGATAAGAAAGATTAAAATCCTGGCCGGGCCGGAAGAGCACCTTATATTTTTTTCGGAAACAGTTGCGATAGGCGGGTTGTTATTGTCAGTTTCCATCAAGAATTTCATACAGAAATACATAAACTGCTTATGCAAAAAATCGCAACATTATTATTTTCATAGACGAAAGACAACGATCTCTATTGGGTGGTTCCGATAGGCGGGTTGTTATTGTCAGTTTCGTGTGGTTTTGTTGTTATTGTCAGTTAGGTTAGGTTAGGTAAGTTAGGGGTTTTGCATTTCATACTGAGGTAGTTAACCGGTTAGGTTACGTTAATGATGATTTAACGAGTTTCCGCAATTTGAGACCAATTTGTAGTGCCATCCGTAAAAATTAAAGGTAGGTTTTTTTCTCTTTTTCCGAATTTCGGGCCACGTGCGTAAAGGGAACATGAGAAGAAACCGGGCTGTCGTCCGAATTTTTTTTAATGGACTAAGAATTACCTGCTGAGTAATGTTTTCCTCTTCCATTATTTGGGGAAAACGCACCGTTTGGCCGTGGTGAAGGTCCAAAGTTAGCACCGTGCCACGCCAGAAAGCATGAAACTGGGCGAAAGTCCGGCGAGTGAAACGCCAAACCCCTACCAGTTCATTACCTCAAGTGAAATGCCGAAGCCGGTTCCTAACCTAACCGACAATAACAACAAAACCACACGAAACTGACAATAGCAACCCACCTATCTGAACTGTTTACGGGGAGAAAATATCAGCTGAGAACACAGGAAGAAAACGGCCTCTCGTCCGTCAGTACAAAGAGTGCGGCTTTCAATTATTTCTGACGGCCAAACGAAGCCTTTGCCCCAAAAACTTTATGCGAAAATGTTGTCCAGTTGATCATTTTACGTCATTCTAGCTCACAAGAGATCAGTCGGTGAGGAGCCCTTATTCTTCCCATAAGCCGCGTAAAGTAAACTTGTTCCCTCTATTGTTTATTTGACTATCGAAAGTGATCGTGGAATGAATTTATAATTCTGCCTTTATTCCGTTAGCTACGCACCTAGTATCCACTATCCCGTTATGTCACACGTTTGTCGAATTGATTATACTACAACAAACTGTTACACTAAATAATCGATTATACAATAATTACCTGATTAGCAGGAGCCACATAACTACACGAATTGCCAATACCCATAGAATCCTAGGACAGCCTTCCCGCGAATCGTAAAGTAGCCGCCATTTTTTTTTCAGTGATTCGCCACTAGCCCAACAACAGATAGAATTCCGTTTTCCGTGCATGTTGTTAAAACCTGATATAAGCTGGGCCAGTTCCGGTTCAACTTTTTTTTTCATACAGAAACATAATTGGCAAAAATTTTAGTCAAGGACTTACAACCCTTCATATGCAAACGATTTAGCCATAAACTGTTCAATAACAACGCCTACATTTTGCTGGCACGTCTTCTTATCGAAATCATGAAAAGTCGACTAATATTTCAGTCACTTCCGGCCATACGATAAGGGTGATAGGCATGACCCGTTCAAATAAACGACTGGAGTGGGACGAAACGTCATTTAACAATAGTTCACGACGCAAGCCCCTTTATCTCCTCGACTGTATTTCAATAACTGCTTTATGCATTACATGCATAAGCAGTTAAAAAAAAGTAAGAAAGAATAAAATCCTTGAAATGGCAAAACGAAACTCAAAACAAACAAATGTGCTGAAGTACTTACTCGTCATAGTGTGCTAGTTATTTTTCACATTCGTGTAATGAGATTGGAGGTGTTAATGTTTTATACTTTTAACAATCTCCTGCTACAGCTCAACCACCAGCCCTCAGTCGGTTTGCATGCATAGCATTCCCATCAAAGACCATAGCCATAGGTTACATTCCTAAACCTTGTATCTGACTACACAGGGCCTCGTCACAAAATATGTGTAGAACAGCGTTTTTTGTGGTCGTTGTAGTTGTGTTTTTTTTTTCGTCCCGCCAAGTAAAACTAGGGTGCCGGTAACAGAAACTGCATACTGTTATTTAAACCCAAAAACTTTAGCATAAATAAGTCTAAACTAATTACCCTTCTTCCCGCCATACAAAAAATTCTTACATTTTTTATTTTTTGGGGTGGAAGGGGAGGCTGATCACTCCCCCACTCCCCCACCACTACCGTCCATTGAACATTCGAGCCTTAGCTTGCAAATTTTCAACAACTATATGTGCTATCACATATGCAGTACAAAATCATGCTCCATAGATCACAGTTGTGTTCTTGTTTTTAATACGATGGGCGAAAAAAGTAAAGTAGGCTAGGTCCTAATTAAATAAGAATCTAATAAAAAAAACAGTTTAATAACCAAAACACTAACAGTAACCCTGTTTTAAGAAGGCCCGAATAAAAACAACCCAGTTCGACCTACACCCACTCCATGTGCACTCTGAAGAAATAGGCTGCCTTATACTGATTTCACACTACTAAACTCGCCTCGAGCCAGCACGCACCAAGGTAAATCGAAAGTCAGTAGGCTTCCGTAGAAAAATATTTTAATGGACAGTTCAACAAGTCAGTGGGCTCGACGCAAAAATACATATTTAATGGCAAGTCGACAAATCAGGGCTCTACACAGTCATTGTTAAGGGCTCCATGAAAAAAGTCGTTTTTAAGGATAAGTCAATAAGTCAATGGCCTCCTCACAAAAAGACTTGTTAATGGCAAGTCGACAAGCCAATGGGCTCTGCAAAAAGTCATTTTTAAGGGCAATTAACAAGTCAGTGGGCAGAACACAAACAGACATTTTTAATGGCAAGTCGACAAGTCAATGGCCCCCTCTCATTGTAGTGGAAGTCGCTTTTAACTGGAGCGTAGGGAATAGGGTAGCAGCTTTTTAACTGCTTAGTTGTTTGCTGGATGGATTAAACCTCTAGTCTTCTTTAGTAGCTGCTAGTAAACGGTTCATCATTGGCTTTAATATTTGTGTCCTAGCCGGCCTTGGTAATGGAATCCCCCCCCCCCACCTCAGGGTTTACAAGCATTCGCCATCTCCACCACTGTGTGTCTGACGTTATTGTATACATTAAATCGTAAGTATAAAATCCTTTCAAAAGCTTACTTGGTAGGGATTCATTACTTTTGGGGTTCATATTGCCCGGTTTTGTAACTTGTATTTCAGCTGTCAGAGAATTTAGGTTCTAAATTGATGGCTGCCATTGTGGGGCCCTGGTCTGGGTAAATTCATGTTATGCTTAAATACAGCGAATGCATTTAAGGCATGTACTATAGTTGCTGAATGATACATTTTATTTTCAGGAGCAGATTATACGTCATAGTACAACACATTACATATAACTCACTTGTATAGCTCTTTCCATTTTGCTTGTGCGTTAAGCGGCCATAATTCTCCACTAATTTTAAATTGGTATATATCTCTATACATAATAGAAGCTTCAACAATCAGCAAGAGGGCGAGCGGTCTCCTTCTTGCCACGGTAGCAAAGAAAAAGGTATGGTTTCGGACCTTTAAGTTCCTGTAATAAAGTATCTGAGAAACTGAGAAAAAGGGCAAGCGTCCGACAATGAAACGGATGTGCGCTCTAACAATTACAAACAAACACTATTGCTTCAATAATGCTGACTATTAGAGCCGAGTTGAATCAGCGGGAATCAGCGAGCACAACTAGTATCTAGGTGAATGAAAGATTGTGCTTTGACATTGTACTCCTGTACACCAAGAACATGTTGGTACCTCGATTTCTTAAATATTAAATAGTTGATGTCAGCGAGTTCCATTATTTAGTTCGTATTGCTGAGCCTACAGCAGTGAAACTGGAATCAGATTACAGACTATTTTTAAGTCAATTAGCATGTTGCTCTTGCTTGCACGCTCAACCAATCAGAAGCGTCGCTCAAAAAGCACAAATTTCGTCTCTCGAAAGTGTAAACGTAAGTTTGGTAAGGCTAAGTTGCTCTCCTTCAAGTCGGCGGGTAGCCTTAGCATGTAAGGGATTGCTTTGTTGAGAGCGTTGTCTTCGATCACTGCCTGTCTTAGCCATAGGAAATGGTGGAGGTTTCTGCGTTCATGACAAAGGGTGGCAAATGTGAATGTAGTTAAGGCTAGGCAAGTGGATGTTGGCCATGGGTCGAGTAAACATAATTAATGTCGGATAAACCCAATCGAGGAGAACCTGAACCCTTCTTAGAGACTCGAAAAGAGACAATGTTGTCACAGTTTACAATCCGTTCATAATCCGTTCAATCCGTTCAAGTTAAAATTATGAGTTGGAACAATAAATATTTATTTTCTATTTCAACTAAAATATCGAGTACGTACCAGCACAGTCAGAGCAGGATAACCTGGACAGTGGACTGTTATTATTTCATGACCGATGTTTGGCTAAGTCTTAGCCATGCTGAATATTTGCAAACATGTCTTCAGATGCAAATAAATACCACAAATGTTCTACATCCTCAGAGTGCTCATTTCATCGTAGTTAAGATTCGACCCAGTGGCCTCTTGGTTTAGAGTCTGGTGCCAGCATATCAACAGAGTACAGCTTTCAGCCATTTGTATGTTACCTAGGGTACTCTGGGCAAGTCTGATTCCTTTATAGCAAAAAGACATTGTGAAAGGCAAGTCGACAAGGCAGTGGGCTCCTGCAAAAAGTCATTTTAAGGGCAGTTCATCAAATCAGTGTGCTGAACACAAAGACATTTTTCATGGCAACTCGACAAATCAGGGCTCCATACAAAGTCACTGTGAAGGGCAAGGCGACAAGTTGGCGCTCCATGCAAAAAAGTCGTTTTTAAGGGCAAGTCAATAAGTCAATGGCCCCCTCGCGAAATACTTGATAAGGGCAATCGACATGCCAGTTAGGCTCCCGCAAAAAGACTTTTTAAGGGCAGTTCAACCTGAACATAAAAAACCACTTTTAATGGCAAGTCGACAAATTGGCGCTCCACGCAAAAAGTCGCTTTTAGGGCAAGTCAATAAGTCAATGGCATTCTTGCAAAAAGATATTGTGAAGGGCAAGTTGGCAAGTCAGTGGCTCCCAGCAAAAAGACATTGTCAAGGTCGACCAGTCAGTGTACTACAAGAAGTAAAACTACACCACAGAAAGATACTGCTGTTAACCCACCTCTCCACCGTCTATGCTACAGGGATGTACCACAGCAGAGCGTGGACCTGATCCCCGTACCTCGTCCTATCCATGTATAGGGGTATTATATTTGGATCCTATACCTAAGGAAAAGATACGGAGACCTGCGATCCACACCCTACTAAGGTCGGCTCATCGTTTGAGGTCCGTGTCGTAGAAGCTTAGGAAGATCAACTCGTATGTTTAAGTCCAGTTTATTTACAAAAAGGGAAAAATCTCATTCCCGGGTAAATGTGACGTATCAATCCTTTCCGAAATCACCATACGTGAGAGAGTCATTAAATTGAGGCCATGTTGGTCAGAAGTTGATTGATATTCAGTAAGGGGCTAAAGCCCCGATTTAGCACCATAACTAGCCTTATACAGCTGGTCAACTTAACGGGTTCATATGATGGTTGCCTCACTTCATAGCATCTAAAGTCCATTTGTATTTAGAGGGACTGGGCTTGGCATTGGAAGGAAAATGGTGGCCGATAGCCCTAATCAGTTAGTACAACACAAACACAACTCGTCGGGTCCGTGTTAAGAAGAAGGGAAGCAAGAAAAACAAAATGGCGTTGAAGAGAGGAGGGACACGTCACTTGTTATTTGTTTATTTATGGACGTCTGGCCCACTACGTCACTAGTGTGACAGGGAAACAATGCATATTTGGAGGGATGAATTGCACAAGCAGTGTAAGTGACGGAGGCTGACAATAACAGCCTCAGTACCTACATTGTTACATACAGAAAGCTATAGAAAATAAGGACGTCACAGATTGGTTGGCTAAGTGGGAAAGCAACAGACGTCAGATAAAAGAGTAATCGATATAGTAATACCCATTGGCTTCAAGCCAAACAAAGGTGCAAACGACGCCCCTATATTACCAACACAGCATATAAGGGAAACAGCTTAAAGGTGTTCCAGTGAGGAACGATAATAAGTCGTTGGGGGTTTACACAACGTCTGCTTTAGCGCCAGGCTCTTGTGGCAATAATAATTAAAGCTCTGTACATTACAAAGCCTAATATTGAAGAAGATTGTTGAATCTATATTGTTACTTGCTTTCGAATTGCCCAGTTAATGCTTCATAAGAAAAAAAAAGTTATCAGCTCGGAGACACGCACTATTCTACGAACCATCCTACAGCAAAAGTACATTTTCTCATGGTTTTTTCTAACTGTCACAAGGAGATTTTCTTCACTCACAAAATTTACGAAGATGAATGTTTAACGAAAATAAAAGCCTAAGTATGCTAAAGGCCAAGTTTTAAAAAAATGAATGTAAAGCTCAGTCAGCCAGGATGCAATCTTATTATTTTAGCGGATGGTGGTGTTAAAATTAGGGCTATACAAAAAAAAAAAAAAAAAAAACAGCTAATTTAAAAAGTAGTTTTTTTTTAACTCATCTTCTCAAATCCGTTCGGTGCCCTCCGCGTGCAAATGAGTTTAAAAAGCGCTATTGCATTTCTGGCGCGTTCTTGTTTCCCAGACGGAACACCATCTTCGTCACCTTTGGACGGTCGTTACTTAAATTTTAATTACGCTTTTCGCCGCACGCTGGTGCTGCTATGTTGAGCGCCTTCTGCCGACACTAGCCTTCAACAGATGCGCTTGCGTCGTTGCCTGGCAACAAAACGAGCGAGGCAACGCGAGACAAAATGAAAAGCCAATTTGTGGTTTCATAACCATATCCCCACCTGGATAAAAAAAAATACCCAAATTTTAAAAATTAAAAAAAAAAATGGGGGAGAAAGTTTGCCTTAAATTCACGAATCTAGAATTGAAACTGACACGTCAGGAAAACTGAATACTATCTTTGAACGTGCGTACTAGCATGGCGTTCTGGGTTTTACTAGTTATCAAATTGATGAGAACAGTAACTAGCCGAGCGAGCGACGTGAGGCCTCAATACTCAATTGAAATGGATTTTCTTATGTGTTTGTCTGTTTGGAATACGAAAACTTTCGCAGTCTTATTCTGACTTGGTTAAAAGTTCATGATTAGGGAGATTAGGTCAATAGCGTGTCCAGAACCCCGAGTGGGAAGGGGGATCTCCTACAAAAGGCCACAGTAACCTTTTTTCTGTAAATCATTTTTTCGCTGTCTCTGTTCTGCCCCTTTCTTAGCCTTTTAGGCGTTTTTAGGTCTTTTTTACACTCTTTACACCCTTTCTCATTCACCGCCAAACTAGCAAATGTCAGCATAAAAAGGCCATTTTCTTTCACAAAAGGACATTTTGCGAAAAGGACAGGGAAATTCACCCACCCCTACGGTCCCCCCTTCCCTTCTCAGAAACCTTTGCAGAAACACATAGTTCTACTTATGATACGAGTGACAAATCTTACAACTGTCGGTTTAATTAGTATTACAAGACCATTAAATACTCGAAAATAAATAAACAATCAATCCAATGGTTAACTAAAAATATATGTTGCGGTGCAATCATTAATGTGTAGTTCAGCATCCCCGTAAGGTAGTGACGTGTTTAAAGCCCATAGAAACCATTGTTTAGTCAATTTCTTCATTGTAAATCTAGTATGATCAGAGTTGCTCCCTTTTCGTCACTTTAACTTTAAGTGAAAAACATATTTTTAACAAAAAATTGTTTTCAGTCATTACATTATTCTCGTTAAAAACATCACTGGTGGTTTTTCCGTTTCGTTTACTAAACAGTAATGTCTTCCTTTTTTTCGTATTTTATCTTGGCTAACCTTTTTTTTTAAATTAATTAATTAAAGAAAGATGCCACGAAGCGAATAAACACTTATTTGTGACAACACATTACATAAATACTCAAAACCTACATTTCAATCAATCTCAACAAAACCTCCTTCACAACAAGTAGTTTGCAAAATTGGGTACATTTCTGATGGAGGTAACCCAGTCCACCAGACGTGTACTGATTGACATTTTCGAAAATGAAAACTATGATCAGGAAATGTAGTAGCAGCTTACATTTCTTTTTTTTTTCTGTAATCTTTTAGGCTATCTTGCGCTCCTACACAAACGATGGAATTTGCTGCGAGGTCAAATAATTAAAAATAAATATTCTTCACTGAGTGACTCTTTGTCGCTAGCTTTTCTGACGTTTTGGTATCAGTTCACCTATTTTTTTAAATTTCGTTGGGAAGAAGGTCATTAATGGAATTTAAAATAATAAAGAAATTTGCTCTTCATTGGAAGGTTTAAGAAAAAAAATGGAAGCTCCGACTACTGCGGTATATATTCCACTATTATTAATCAAGAAATCACAAATACGCGACATAGTGTAACCCACCGCTCAATAAAGTAGTCCCACTTTTAATTACTATTAAAGGCAGAAATAAGCTAATGTCGACGTTGGAATTAGTACAGGCGCATTTAGAACATTAACGAAGTGAAATCAAGTTAAAAATAAAACGCTGACACCCTAATTTACTTTTGAGCCAATGAAAACTGACGATTACTGCATTCGACAAAATTGTGAATTCCGACTTTCTGCTTTTTTTTTTGGAAATTTGCAATGTGTCGCATATTGTTGCAAAACGATTACAGAGAACGGCGTTTACTGATTTTGTAATCAATGAAGTTACGCAGGTAAAAACAAAACTGATTTCGTTGACGAACATGGGAAGAATGGCGTAAGGATATATGCCACTCATATATGCGGTTAATTAAAGGCGCCCCCAGCCCCCGGCCGGGGGGGGGGGGCACTGCTGAAAGTGCTCAATAGTCGTAATGAGTTGTAATTATGTCTACTATTGGCAGTAAAGTGTCAGTAGGCCTATCTGATATATAGGTAGAAGCAATAAGGCCATATTCCCTACGGAGCTCGCATCCGAAGTCTGCCTTTTAACTAGCTGCCAGGGACTCTGCAGGTGAAAGCACGCCTTTAATAAAGCCTATGCTGTTAGAGTGGATTTCTTAGCCTAAAACTACGCAATTTTTTTGGATTCGTTGGCAGGCTGCTACAGTTTTCTGCAACTGGAATCGTTTCTTCTTCGATTTATAGCCTTAATGCGTTCGCAGCGTAAGGGATTGAACGCTTTACAAAACTTCTTTCTCTTTCAAAACGACTGTTTTGAAAGGAAAAGAAGTCTGGTAAAGAAAGGGTCAACCCTGGGATTCCAGTCGGGAAACGTTAGATCATCGCAGGGGACGAAATATCGTCCAGAATTGTCGAGGACAGATCCCATAGCCAGTCAACGAGCTTGGTAGTCTCTTACCCTACCCTGTTTAGCAAAGACTGGCAGTTGCTTTGTCAGGGTCCCCTTTGCTAAGCTAAATTGGCTGATGTCGGCTACCGCTAATGACCGATTTTCTTTTATGAGAATATCCAGGAATACTCAAGGACTTGAGAAGCATTTTTCAAGTTTTTCAAACACTTTCCCAGGCATTGAATTTCATTTTTATTTTCCAGGGCATTTCTAGGTTTAAAAAGACCCACGTGAACCCAGCCAACGACACAATCTTATCTTAATTCTCACTATTAAGCTCGAGGCTTACACTCTGACAACAATTTAAGTTTTTTTTTGACATGCTGCTAAAAATAAAAAATTCCGTTCATCATTTTTGTTTTTCTCTTCGATCCATCCAATAAAATGAAGCGTAAAACCAAATGTTGAAGGTTCATCGCTTTTTAGCCTGAGGCTGTGAGACAGACGATCAGGGTTTGTTTGGTCAGGTGGGGGAGGGACGGGAAATCTCACGGGGGTGGGTGGAGAAGGGGAGGGGGTCAGGAAGAAGGGGGCGATCCTGTTCTATACCGTTATAGTCACTTGATCGTTGTTGTTGTTTCAAATTATGTCGTCCCTCACAATTTTTTTTACGAAATTCACGTGTTTGTCTAAAAAGCGAACGTAAAATAAATTGCTATTTTTAGGAAATATTTCTCGTAGAATGTACAACAAACTTGCCTCAACTTCCGTGTTTTGGAGACGCAATAATACTCTTTAATTTTGTGTTTTGGGACTGAGCGTAATATGTGTAAGCGGATTAGGTATGCTGTGGTTGGCTACACCAAAACTTATAAATGCACTAGCTGAAGCCCGTGCTACGCACGGGTGGTGTTTGATGCATCGTTTAAAGCACTGGGACGATTTCGTTCCTCATGTGTTAGTTACGGAATGCGTGTATCCCGCACTGGCTAGCAAACGATGATTTTCGTTCGCTTCACTCCCTCATTCAGTGCATCCCTTGTTCCGGAGTCCATACACTTACATTACCTATGAATCTCTCCTCCGAAAATGAAAGGAATACACCTTTGTACACCTGAAACAAATAAATATGCCTTTGTACAGCGAAGTGTAAATCTTTAGCCTGCCGGCTTTGTCTTTTTTGTTCAATATTTTTCCTTTAATTTTAATGGTGTACAACGACACAACCTTTAGCCAGCGGACTAATATTGTTGTATATAAGTGAAGCATTGTTTTATCCGTTAAAAGTTAAGTTTTCAGTTTGGGGACACTGTTCACTTCGCTCGCTCAATCGGTTCTCCTGACCCGGACTCCATGCACTTTCATATGAATATTTCCACCGTAAATGAAAGAAAAGAAACGTGGCGTGGTGAAATGAGTTTAACACACTTTTATTAACTGTTGTTGGTGGCTTCAGTTAGTTGGTGGGTGGCTTTGGCTTTGGTAATGCAGTCTGTAATTTCACTGCAAGTCTGCAACGACAAAGCACACTTGATACAATACAATACAATTAGTACTTGTAGTCATATTGCAAAGTCACATTGTAGCGGTGTTGACGACGACTGTGCTGCCATCCAGTGATCGGTAGTGTAAACCGCGGTGCAGCATTGTTTCCTCTGACATTATACGAAGACAATAACGACAGAACCTTTAGCGGTTGTTACGGCTTGCTCTCTCATATGGTTGTTGCGGAAGGCGTTTATCCGTCTATAACGGCCCTAGGGCTTCGTCGGGCAGATGACCGAGTGCGGTTAACGCTCGCTAAAAACCCTTTGACCCTTATCCGTCTATATTTTTTTGCACACACTGGCTAACAAATGCTGATTTTCGTTCGCTTCGCTCACTCAGTAAGCACCTCCCCTTCCCCGGACTCAACGGACTTTGATACGAATATTTACACCGGAAATACATAAATACGCCTTTCTAGAGTAAAGTCGAAACCTTTAGCCCACGGGGCTTTATCCTTCCCCCCCCCCCCATATTTAACAGAGTTTCAGTAATGTTTTTGTTTTAATTATCCTCAACGACAGAACCTTTAGAAAGCGGTGCACGGGTGGTGTTTGATTCACCGTTTGCAACATTGGGACGTATTGCTCTGTCATGTGTTTGTTATGGAAGGCGTGTCTGCTGTCTATATGCCGTCTATGTATTTGTGAGAATGCTGGCTAACAAACGCTGATTTTCGTTCGCTTCGCTCACTCAATCAGCGCCTGACCTGACTCGGACTCCATGAAAATAAATAAATAAGCCAGATTCCATGCACTTTCATATGGATTTCTACCATCAATAAATAAATACGCCTTTGTACAATGGGTTCGTGTATGGTGCACGGGTGGTGTATGGCGCACGGGTAATGTTTGATGCACCATTTGCAACATTGGGACGGCTTGCTCTCTCATGTGTTTATTGCGGAAGGCGTGTATCCCGTTTATGTATTTTTGCACACACTGGCTAACAAACGGTGAACCGGAGGGCGTCATTTCAATGACAGCTTTGTCATTTTTTTTTCAAGATTTAACCGAGTTACAGTACTCCTATTATTTTCATTGTCCACAATGACAGAACCGTTAACAAGCAGTGAACGACGTTGTTAGTTTGCGCACACGGCTAACAAACGCTGATTTTCGTTTGCTTCGCTCACTCATTCAGTGCCTCACCTGACCCGAACTCCAAGCACTTTCATATGAATTTCCACCGTAAATAAATAAATACGCCTTTGTACCATGGGTTCGTGTATGCTATTTTATTTTACTTGATTGTGGGCAGCAAGTAAAGTGCTTTCAATATTTATCGGAGTTTCACTATTCCTTTAATTTTAGTCGTCTACAACGACAGAACCTTTAGCCAGCGGTTTAATATTAAGAAGCATATACATGAACTGAATCATTGTTTCATCCATCGTTTTAGTTTATTGGCAACAATCAGTTTTTAGTTTATTGCCAACAATCATTCCGTTTACAATAATCGAATACTGCTATTATTAGACGGGTGGCCGTCGTGCCGTCGTGTGGCCGTCTCGTTGTGTCCATCTGACGCGACAACTCGATTTTATTAATAAAGATAGAGGGTGGCTGATTGGATGTTTCGAAACTTGTATAAGAGATGGGGATTATGGGTCGCCTCCATAAAGTAGGCATTCAACACACAAAACAAGCATTCTATATTTCTGACCACACATGGGGGCCGTCATCAGGCACAAAAAGACACTAACAAATAAAAACATACGTACAAATTCCTCCTAACCTCCAGATAACCATCGAAGTCAGTGATTTAAAAGTATTACAAGGCGTTTAAAAAGAACGCTTACCAGAGTAAAAAAGAGAGAAGCCAAAAGCCTACCAACCAACACCAGCCATTTTACCGGAACTACCTCGGGGTGGGAGGGGATCAAGAATTTAAAAAATTCAAAAGATAATGATAAAAATTTAAAAAATGTTGCATTGAAACACATTTACACTTGGTTGTATGGCAAGACATGTAATATTTCCTGTTGCACCTTTTTTAATTAGGGTATTTCTAGTATAGCTTGAGTACAATCTTCTGTAGTTTTACGTGACAGGAGAAAAAAAATGACCTTTCATCTGCAAGTGTTTTTAATATTCATTTGTGCTTTTAGCGTTCTTTTCAATTCCCTTAATTTCTAAATTCTTGATCCCCTCCCACCGCGAGGTACTTCTAGTAAAATGGCTGGTGTTGGTTAGTGGGATTTTGGCCTCACTCTTTTTTACTCTGGCAAGTGGTTGTGTTGTTTTTTTTTTTAAATGCGTTATAATACTTTTAAATCACTGACATCGATGTTATCTGGAGGTTGGGAGGAATTTCTACTTTTTTTTGTTGTTTGTTACAGTATGATTTTATCCCTGATGACGGCCCCCAAGAGAGGGCAGAAATATAGTGTGCTTGTTTTGTGCATTGAATGCTTACTTTATGGAGTTGACCCATAATCCCCATCTCTTATAAATGCATACCTGCCCGTGGGATATAAGAGTAACCAAGTTGTAACTCCCGCGTCAAGTTATATTGCTTTACTAGGACCAAAAAAGTCCTATGGTCACTTATTTAAAGTTCCTAAGCAGATTTTTGTTAGGCTAAACAGAATGTCAACAACTAAGATGGCTGCCTCCACCGAAATACTCAACAAAATCCAAATACAACTTTTTCAGCACTGGTTTAGTTATGAAGGTTAAATTCCTTGCTAATTATTGCCCTTATAAATAACATGAATGAATGGTAAACTTCTTTGCATAATGACTCGAAGTTGTTATGTCAAACTTGTATGAGTCTACAATTTCAAGAAACACACAGAATTGTAAACAAGTAACTATAATGATTAAAATAATATAATAAAGTAGAATGCAATACCTGAAAGCAAGTCTGTGGAGAAATACACAGTGGGTCAAAGAGATCAAAAAGTTAGTAACCACAGCAAAAAAAGCACAAAGTTTTACGGGAAGACAGAAAAAATGAATGTTCAACTGGAAGTATTTTTACGATTCATGTGTGCTTTTAGCGTCCTTTTCAATTCCCTTAATTTCTCACTCAATGTTAAGTAAATGTTCAGGCAAGTTGTTAAAAAGTTTTGGTACAATGTATTCTCTCTATCACGTTCTCCATACAGATTTTTAGAAAATAGTACTGTGTACCACTAAGTGCCTTTCGTAAAGTACAAGCCTTTAAACTTATTGTTAGTTTTAAACTTAATAGCTGTAGTTGTTGAGGGTTGCAACATAGTCTCTCATTTGAGTAATCCGTAACATTTTCATATTACTGAGTTTTCATTAGTGTATTTGCAAATTTTACTTCAGAGAATCTTAATTATTTTATTTTGTGATTTTTGTAGTTTAGATAATGCAGAGCCGAACGCGAAGCCATAGACTTCAAAACCATACCACAGTATATATTCGACCCATGCGTAGTTCATTTTTAATTCGTTCGTTTAACTTAGAACATGCTTGATTTTATAAAGATTTCGCATTATTTTTTTCATAATTTAATAAAGATAATATTGATATGTTTGCTGTAATTCCATTTACTATCCAGAGTAAATCCCAAATATTTCATTTCTCTGACTCTGTTAAGTTTTATGCAAGTGGTAACACAATTTGTACAATTATTACAGTGTTCAGTATGAATGAAAATATCAAAGTCCAATTCTGATTTACGATGTGGATTTATAGCAGAGATCAAATATGTCTTGGATTCACTAATAAACACTTAATTTAGGACAAACCAATCGTTAATATTGCCAAAATCCTCCTGAAGATTTGCCCGCATTTCCTCAACATTTTCCTTTATTGATATTAAAATGATGTCATCAGAACACAAAATAACATATCCATGATCCAATACGGCCTCAATATCATTAATGTAAATTAAAAATAGCAGTGGACCAGGCACAGAACCGCGGGTAATTCCAGTATTTACATTTGCCGTATCACTAAAATTCATCTTTAATTTTTTTTAATAGTGATTCTGTTTTCCGGTAATTCCTAATAGTGTTTAAGATTTTTGCTCTTAGACCCATAGCATAACATTTAAGAAAAAGAATTGTATTATTTATGGTGTCAAAGGCTTTCTGTAACTCAGCAAGTATTGCACTAACTTGCTTACCACTGTTAAGGGCTTTTATGATCATGTCATTAATTTCTCTAAAGCATCATTGGTCCCTAAATCATTATTAAACCAAATTGTTGCTTCGTTGTAAATTTATTTTTATCAAGACATTCTGTGATTTTATTGTAAAAAATTTTCAATTATTTTATTAGTTACTGGTAAAAGAGATACGGGTGTGGTTATTCATATCAAGTTATTGTCCTTTTTTGTAAACAAGTCGAAGATGTTTTTTTTTTAATTGCTCAGACCAACATTGGTTGTCAATGATTTTATTGATTAGCATAGAAATGATCAATGAAAGATTCTTGCACGGCGGCACTTACAATTTCGTCCCTGGTAGGAGACTCAATTTTCGTATCCAATCCCATAGATGCAATCAGATTTTCACATTTTTCAGATTTTCGTATCAAGTGACAAGTATGTAATCTCTGAAGGAGCAACGGAAGGGGATGTGCTGATTGAGTGAGCGAAGCGAACGTTTGTCATCCAGTGGGCATGAAAATGGGATCGAAGAAATTTAACCTCGTGTGAAGCATGATCATGCAATAAACCAAACGATGTCTATTTGGCTGATGTAACGGCTATTGGTCAATGGCAAATGTGAATATTATCAATGAAGTCCTATGAAAGTTGTGATATCCACCCAAAACCAAAACAGGTATAAGAGAAGCAGCCAAGTCTCCAAATAGGGCCGGAATTTAAAGGTTTTGATTTCATTCACCCAGGGTAATGCTGCCAAGGTTAATCTTATTAGCCAAGTTAATCGCAGCAAATAATACTTTTGATGTTAAATGAAAGCTTGAAGATTGCTACCGTGAGTAGCAATGTTCCAGTTTTCATTTAACTTTCGAACTATTAGTATGTGCGATTAATTTGGTTAATGGGATTAACCTTGGCGGCCTTTCCCTGGTTCAATGATATCACTACTTTCAAAGGCCAACCCTTTTTGGAAACTTGGTAGCTTCTCTTATACCAGTTTTGGTTCTGATGGATTATGCTTATTATCGTCCGATTTCCTTCAAATCTAGAAATCTGACGAAATAGTTGCAAAAAATGTTTGAACAGTACCAGTAAAGGATCAATATCAGAAACAGTATCGGTCAGCATCCTTATAAAATATCTGTAACAAAAACGGCATCAATATCTGCAGCAGTTTTGGTAAACGATAATAGCATAAATGTCCGTGACAACGAAAATAGAATCAATATCGGCACAGTGTCGGCAACGAAAGTAGCCTCAGTATCGGCAACAGTATTGCTAATAAAAACATTATTTTTGGCAGCAGTATTGCTGAGGAAAACTGCATCAATATCGGCAATCTGATCAACGTTTTGGAAATCACGAACAGTTTTTTAACAGGAAACTAACAAGAGAACTAGCACGAAGCTAGCATGAAGCTAGCTACATTTTAAAACAAAAATAGCAAGAAACTAACACGATACTAACAAAATATTAGTATGAAACTAGCAAGAAACTAACACAAAACTAGCAAAATTTTAGCACGAAATCAGCATAAAACTAACCCAAAACTAATAATATTTTAGCATGAAACCAGCAAGAAACTAACAAGAAACTTGCAAAATAGTAACACAAACTATTTTTACCCCCAAATGAGTCAGTTTTCGGGCTCTTTCCAGTAAGAATGGACGAATATTTTGATAATAAGTAAAGAGTTGCTTTGCCTTTGATTGTACGACCTTTTCAAGAACATTCAGTTTTGAAGATTGTTTGTAGCCAGTATATCTTCAATCTGAGGAACAGTTTGAAATACATAAACTGTTTTTTTCCAAGAAAGTAGCAAGAAACTAACACCATTCTAGCTAAATATTAGCATGAAACAGCAAAATATTAGCATGAAACAAGCATGAAAGTAACACGAAACTAGCAAAAGGTTAACACGAAACTTTCAAGAAACTAACACGAAACAAGCGAAATATTAGCATGAAAAAGCATGAAACTAACACGAAACTAGCAAAAGGTTAACACGAAACTTTCAAGAAACTAACACGAAACAAGCAAAATTTTAGCATGAAACTATCAAGAAACTAACACGAAACGAGCAATTTAGTAAAAAAAACTAGTTCATTTCCCCCGAAAGATGCAGTTTTCGGGCTTTTTCAATTATATAACTGGACGTCAGAAGTGTTGCTTTACCTTTAAATGTACGACCTTATTTTAAAAAAACATTTAGTTTTGAAGATTATAGCCAGTTTTTTTTCAATCTGATAAGCAGTTTTGAAATCATTAACCGTTTTTTAGCAGGAAACTAGCAAGAAACTAACACAAGAGCAATATTTTAGCAAGAAGCTAGAAAGAAACTAACACGAAACTAGAAAAATAGTAACACAAACTACTTCTTTTCCCCGAAAGAAGAAGTTTTCGTGCTTATTTCACTGCATAATGGACGAATATTTTGGTCAGAATGGTT